>JAHWFP010256922.1:0-115843 GCA_023313725.1 Lithobius niger
GGGGGCAGCCATCTTGTCTGTCCTCTGTTTTTGTGCGAATTCCCTGTTATCATACTACTAACATATGCGTGCTGCATTGCACAGTTTACAGTTAAATGGCTTTTCACACACAATTCGTGCAAAAATGGCTTTTCAGCTGAGTGATTCACAATGCTTGCATTTATACGGTAATTTCCAATATGCGTTCAACAATGTACTCACAAATAATTCTTAAAAAGAAAACGCAGTATCACACAGTCTGCACATAAACTGCCTTTCACCACTATGCGTGCAGTCTCACGAGCTCCTCAGAATGTGGAACGTTAGATAATTCACAATTGAAAGCTTTCGCACCGGAATGAATCTAACAAGACAGCTGCAACCAAGCAATTTCTGAAAGGGTAGCACCACACAATTAGCACTTACAAGTTTTCATGACAGAATGAAAACTACCAAGTCGTTTCAAGATCCCTCTATGTTAAACTGCAACATCACAAAATTTACATTAAAAAGAAGTATTGAAAGAATTGCGACTACTATGATATTTTAATTCCACGTTAGGGAAAAAGTAGTAACGCAAAATTCGCGTTGAAGAGCTTCTTGCCAGAAAGAATGCAACAGATCTTAGTCTATTCGTGGACGTGCAGCATCACACAATTCGCACTTAAAAGTCTTCTCACCAGAATGAATTCTACTATATTACCAAAAGCTATTCATACGCGAGTATGCAGCACTGTACAGTTCAAAGTAATAGGGTTTTTCGTCAGATGGAACACGACTATGCGTTACCAAGCCGCCACTATGTGAAAATAAAGTGTCACACAAGTCACATTTGAAAGGCCTCTCACCGACATAGATTTGACCAAACTGCTTCAAGCCTTCAAAACTGCAGAGCTAGTCACCTTCGAAACTCTGTAAATAAACAACTCACATGCAGCACCACACAATTCGCACTTGCAAGGCTTCTCACCAGAATGAATTCTAATATGTTATAACAAGGTATTGATTTGTGAAAATGAAGCACCGCACAGTTCAAAGTAAAAGGGATTATCGCCAGACGGATCACGCCTTATGTTATTAAGCCAAAACTATGTGAAAATACAGTATTCTCTCACCGAAATGGATTCGTCCAAACTGCTTCAAGCCCACAAAATGCAGAACTGGTGATTCTCAAAACTCCATAAATAAGCAACTCACCCACACATTTTAGTCCTACAGTAACACTAAACCAAAGATGAACACAGCCATCTAGTCTTCCTTATACAAATGTTGCACTTCTTTGTTTCACAATAATCATTTATGCATTTTTATTATTTACAGGAGCTTTCTCCCCACCAGGTAACCTCGCTTCTAGCCTAATTGAACAGTTTGATCAGTAAATATTTAATAGCTTATGCCACACAGAATTTATATAAATGTTGCACTTCTTTGATTCACAATAAACATTTATGTATTTTTATTATTTACAGGAGCTGTCTCCCCACCAGGTAACCTCGTGTTTAGCCTCATCGAACAGTTCTATTATCAAACATTGAACAGCTTTTGCCACCCAGTATTTACACAAATGTTGCAATTTTTTATTTCAAAATAATCAATTATGTATTTTTTTTATTTACAGGGGCTGTCTCCCCAACAGGTAACCTAATTTGTATCCTTATCGAGTGCTTAAATAATTAAACATTTAACAGCTTATGCTACCCAATATTTACACTTGAAAAGGTTGCGCGTATTTGTTTCTGAATAACCAATTATATATTTTTAATAAGTACAGTGGCTGTCTCCCCACCATGTAACCTAGCTTGTGTCCTTATCGAACACTTAGATGTTTAGATACATTTAAGAACTCGTCCTACCCATTATTTATTTCAATGTTGCACTTTTTTGTCTCATAATAACCAATTAGGTGATTTTCTTATTTCACATTGCTGTCTCCCTACTAGCTAACCTAGCTTGTAACCTTATCGAAAGGCTCAACAAGAGTTAAATAAATACAAATACAAACCTACAACATCATTGTTTTCAACCCCAGTACACTTTTCCAAACAAACCAAACAAGCAAATATAAAATAAATAGCTGAATAATCCACGTTCATTTTATAAACGTGGAATTGGATTTCGCAACAATATGGCTCGCTGTCTCTAAATATATTAAATAACAAAACCTATTTTTTTTTGAAAAATATGAAATTAGTAACGTCAAAAATAATATTGTTAAACTTCAATACTTCCGTAAAGTGGAGCATGACGCGAATAAAATTACATTTAGAAAATATCGCCTATTTCACAGCAGAAAACTATGCTATTATACAGATCAATGGAAAAATTAAATGCACGCACTGCTTGTAGTAAGTTACTCGTAGATTTACTAGCTTGGTTGTTTGACCTAAATATATTTTTTATGCCAGATGCAGATTGAGCCATTCTGCAGGTTTGTACACAGGTAACGACGTTGTATGTTTCACATTTCAGTGTTGGACTTAAAAAGACAACCCATTCGGCTCTTAACTACAATCAATTTGTATGCCTGCGAAAAGTTTACAGTGAATTATTCTTAACTCTTCTAAAACTGATGCAACTGTTCCAGTTAAAGTTACGAAAAAAATAATTCAAATATTTAAAAGAGTCAAAAGGTAAAAAATTAATTTTCAAATAAAATAACACATGCTAAAGGAGTAAAGAAAAATTAATTGGGAGTTAATAACTGGGAGTTATAACGTATATAAATACCGGGTGAGATGACAGCACCAGTAAATAAAAAAAATTCATTATTGTGAAACAAAATAGTGCATAATTGACATAAATAATAAGTCGCACAGCCTGTTAAATTGTTAATGATTAAAGTATTTGATAAGGATACAAGTTAGGTTACCTGGGGGGAAGATAGGCCCTGTAAATAATGAACATACATAATTCATTATTGTGAAACAAAAATGTATACATTAATATAAATAATAGGTGGCACAAGCTGTTAAATGTTTATTTTTTGAGTATTCGATGGGGATACAAGCTAGGTTACCTGGTGGGAAGACAGGCCCTGTAAATAATAAAGATACCTATTTGATTATTATGAGACAAAAAGGGCAACACTGATATAAATAATGGGTAGCAGAAGTCGTTAAATGGATCTAAGCATCTAAGTATTCGATAAGAACACAAGCTAGGGTACCTGGTGGGAAGACAGCTCCTGTAAATAATAAAAATTCCTACTTGAATATTGTGAAACAAAACAGTGAAAAAATTTGATATACATAACAGTCATCACAAGCTGTCAAATATTTAATGAGGTAAGTATTCGAAAAGGATACAAGATAGGTTACCTGGTGGGGAGACAGCTCCTGAAATATTAAAAATACCCAATTTATTATTGTAAAACCAAAAAAGTTAAGAATTGAGGTGAATAAAGTGTAACACAAGCTGTTAAATGTTTAATGATCTAGGTATTCGATAAAGATACAAACTAGGTTACCTGGGGGGAGACAGCTCTTGCAAATAATAAAAATTCCTTATTGAATATTGTGGAACAAAACAATGAAAAAAGTTGACATAAATAACAGTCATCACAAGCTGTCAAATATTTAATGAGGTAAGTATTAAAAAAGGATACAAGCTACGTTATCTTTTGGGGAGACTGCCTCTGTAAATAATTAAAAAAATATAATAATTGATTATTGTGAAACAAACAAGTGCAACATCTATATAAATATTGCATAGCATAAGCTGTTAAATATTTCATGATCAAACTGTTCGAAATGGCTACAAGCAAGGTTACCTGGCGGGGACACAGCTCCTGAAATAATAAAAACATATAATTGATTATTGCGAAAAAAAAAGGTCAATATTTATAAATAATGTGCAGCACAAGCTGTGAAATGTTTAACCTAATCCAATGTTCGATAAGGTTACAAGGTTGGTTAGCTGGTGGGGAGATAGCCCTTGTGAATAATAATAAAAACACCTAATTGTTTATTATGAGACAAAAAAGTGCAACATTGATATAAATAATGGGTAGTGCAATTAGTTAAAAGCATGAACAGTATTCATTAAGGTCACAAGCAAAGTTACCTGGTTGGGAGACAGCCCCTGGAAATAATAAAAACACAAAATTGATTATTGTGTAACGAAACAGTAAAAAATTGATACAATAACGGTCAGCACAAGCTGTTACATGTTTAACGAGGTAAGTATTCGATAAGGATACAATCTAGATTACCAGGTGGGGACACAGCTCCTGTAAATAATAAAAATGCATGAGTGATTATTGTGAAACAAAAAAAGTAAAAAAGTTGATATAAAAAGGGCGTAAGACAAGCTATTAAATGTGTAATGATCTAAGTATTCGATAATGATACAAGCTAGTTTACCTGGTGGGACAAAAAAAACCTGTAAATAATAAACAAACACAATTGATTTTTGTGAAACAAAACAATGAAAAATTAATATAAATAACGGTCATCACAAGCTGTTAAATGTTTAACGAGGTAAGAATTCGATAAGGAAATAAGGTATTGCCAGTATGGCTCAGAGGTAGGACCTCTGTCTTTCAAATCAAAGGTTGTGGGTTTGATTCTAAACTCAGGCAGTCAGACATATAAGTCCAAAAAGCAACGTCAATAAGTTTGCATCTGTTAACTCTTGTTGAGCCTTAAGATGTAAAATGTTTAATGAGTTAAGTATTCAATAAAGTTATAAGCTAGGTTAGCTCGAGGAGAGGCAGCCCCTGTAAATAACAAAACATCTAATTTATTAAATCAAAAAAGTGCAACAAAAAAGTGCAACATTGCTATAAATAATGGGTACGAATTGTCGTTAAATGTATCTAAGCATCTAAGTACTCGATAAGGACATAAGATACGTTACATGGTGGCGAGACAGAGCCTGCAATTAATAAAAATACAAAATTGATTGTTGTGAAACAAAAGAGTGCAATATTGTTATAAATAACGGTTATCACAAGCTGTTAAATGTTTAATGAGATAAATATTCGAAAAGGATACAAGCTTGATTACCTGGTGGGGAGACAGCTCCTGTAAATAATAAAAATACATAATTGATTATTGTGAATAAAAAAATGGAATGTTGATATAAATAATTCGTAACACATGCTGTGAAATCTTTAATGATAACAGTATTCGATAAAGATAGAAGCTAGTTTACCTGGTGGGAAGAAAAACCCTGTAAATAATTTTTAAAAAAAGTAATGATTATTGTGAAAGAAAAAGTGAACCATTGATATAAATAACGGCCAGCACAAGCTGTTAAATGTTTAATGAGGTAACTATTAAATAAGGATACGAGCTAGGTTACCTGGTGGGGAAACAGCCCCTGTAAACAATAAAAATACACAATTGATTATTATGAAACAAAAAAATGCAACCCTGATATGGGTAGCATAAGTTCTTAAATGTTTACTGATAAAACTGTTGAATAAGGCTACAAGCCACTTGACCTGGGCGGGAGGTAACTCCTGAAAACAATAAAAATACATAAATGACTATTGTGAATCAAAATAATGGAATATTGATGTAAATAATGGGTAGGAGAAGCTGTTAAATGTTCAATGAGCTAAGTATTCAATAAGTATAAAAATTTGGTTTCCTGGTGGGGAGACACAGATCCCGTAAATAATAGAAAAAAATTTCAACACTTATATAAATTACTGGGTGACACAAGCTGTTAAAAGTTTAATGATAACTGTTTGATAAGTCTACAAGTGAGATTACCTGGTGGGGAGACAGCTCTTGTAAAAAATATACATCGTTGATTATCGTGAAACAAACAAATAAAAAATTGATATAAATAATGTTAGGGATTTCCCACGATTGTTCCACTTACCTTAAATACTGCTCCCCCTCCCTATGTCCTTCTGACATAGCCGCCGCTTCGGGACACAAATTTATTTGGTTCCTGCTTAGTTTTCCTCTATATTTTTAATTAACTAGTAATTTCGTATTCACTGTAATGTCAACTCTTAAGTGCTAAATCCTCGACCGGGGAAACAGATACACTCCTTGTAAAAAACAATGCACGCAGTTGATACGTTGTCTAGTACACTTTTGTATTGTATACGAAACTAAGCAGCAGTGGATTACTTACCTCTGTATTTATATTCAGTGTAACAGAACTTCCGAAGCATTGTTGTTAAACAGTTGTAAATTCACTCAACACTGTCGGTCGGAGCACGGCACTGTTGCTCATTCTCTTTGTTTGGTTGTTTATCTTCTAGAATCTTCTGCTTCGTTCTTGCTCGAAGATGGTCGATAGTTTACCGTTCACTAAGTAATGGTCGTCCTTTTTCCGTCATACCAAGATAGATAGAAATGGAGCAGCATTCGCCACTCTTGTTGACTAGCAACTTCAGTCAATAGACGTCGGAACGCAATTGACCTCTTCACCCTTTGGGTTCGTCAGTTTGTCTTCTACATTTGGAGAATCCGTCAGACTACACTGATTCAGACATAACCGGGAGTTCTGCAGTAAGCCCGGAGTTTTATGAGCCCGACGTCATGTAGCACCGAAGAGAAGGTAATAATCCACAACTTGACGCCTTAACAACTAGAGTGAGCCAGACGACTGTGTTCCGGACCGAACAGTTTTTCCTTTCCTTTCTGCATGAGTGACAGAATAAAACAGAGTCGGATCCTGTAAAGCCCATGTACTTTTTACTCCAGAACACCTACTCACCAACAAGGAAGTATAGGCTATGCAACTCCTTTCCCTAAAAAGATCTAGGACCTCTAACTGCACTCGTGTGCCTGGTTGGCAACTTAGACGCAAGTCCCTTTAACCATAAGATCAAGTAGGCCTATAAGTGGACGTGTGAGGCCATTGGGATTGAACCACGCTCTGCAAGGGACTTTAATGTGTCAAAGTGCATATGCCATTGGTAATATGACAAGTGGTTACATAACAAATGGTAGCATAGCAGAAAGGGGAAAGGAAAAACGCATAACGTAGTTCACCGTAAATGCAAGCTCAGGCCTACCTCCAGCAGAACCCGGAATTACTCCAGGAGTACAAACCTTCAGGTCAGGATCGACGACTTCTAAAGCCTAACCTAACTTTGCAAGACACTTACTGTGTGAATCAACCACAAGTGACACGTTATTTCTACAACAATAACCTGCAGCAAGACCAAGAGATATAGTCAGTCAACGATCCAAATCGCCCCCAAACCTACTAAAATCCACCACAGCAACCTAGGCGACCACCCCCACGAAGACAAGCATCAAGGCGCAGACCTAGGTTGTGTATTTTCTGCGAAAGTTCGACGCAAAATTTTACTGACTGCGATGCCGTGGACCCCTCAAGGCGCCCCCAGGGGCCGCGTTGTTTACGCTGTTATGGATGGGGACATCTAGCTAATGGATGTGGCACGTGCAGCATGAGGACACGAGATCATTTTGGACCCGACGCAAATTTCCAACGCAAAACACCTTATGAAGGACCCCGACAGCAAAGGCAGCAAGTCCAAGTTACACATAACCAGGACCAGCTGAACACTCAATTACAAAGGCAACAACAAACAGCGCCTCCAGCAATGAACCCTGAGGCGATAGCCTTTCTTTGTCAGACGCACCAAACCCTAGGCCTACATGTGGGGCCGCCGGGAGTAAGTGCGCCACCGCAATATAGAAATGGGCAAATACGACGGGACCAACGGATAGTATTTAATACTTTAAGAAATGCCCACGTCTATGATACTTATACACACGATTCCGGTTCAAGTTTAACCCTAGATAGGAACTCAAACAAATGTATTGACCACAACAAATGTCCGAGGGTTAAGATACTGCTGGCTTCTGACGGCTATTGTTCATACGGAGTTTTAATTGAAGATACGAAAGTCACTGGCTTTGATCGTGACGGTAATTTACTCAAGCATTCTACCGTGTTGCACAATGTTGTCGAGTTGCCATCAGCCTCTAAAAACTTGCTGTCAGCCTCACGCATGATCAATGGGGGTTTAAACTCTAACTTAAGAGACAAGGGTGTATGTTAGAGAGAGATGTAAACCACATAGATTAATCATGTTTCGTGAGCGCAATCAACACCATTTCAATATACCATTATTGGTAGATGAAACCTATGATGTCCATGGTGAAATCGTATTTAGAGAAATAAGAGCTGTAGAATTGCAGGGTAACACTAATATAAATTTTGGTTTACCACCCTCCCTGAACTCTGACCAGACTATTATGCATGAGAGAACCATCCCTAAACAGGTTGTAACGTAAACTGTATCCCACCTTCCATGTAACTCAGACTTAAATGATGTTTTTTTTTCTTATCAGGTAGATCAGCCACTTAAAGTAGCTCCTGATCACTGCTTTTAGCCTCCAATGGTAGAAGAAGTCGTTAGGAACGATTTTCCACAAGTTACAAATTTTGATAATTCCCAAACGTCATTAGAGCTCATAACCCCTGAACTTGCCAAGGGGGGGGGGGAAGTCCAAAGAATTCAGTATGCCGCTATCCCTAGTGGACCGGTAGAAGGTCAACCAATTGTCCTAGCCTCTACAGCTCCCTCTGCATTAGAGCTCATAACCCCTGAACTTGCCAACGGGGGGAATTCCAGGGAATTCAGTATGCCGCTATCCCTAGTGGGCCGGTAGAAGGTCAACCAATTGTCCTAGCCTCTTCAGCTTCCTCTCTATTAGAGCTGATAACCCCCCAACTAGGGAACGGGGGGGGATTTACAAGGAATTCACCATGCTATTCTATCTGGTGGGCCCCTAGACAGTCAGTCACTCAGAGGCAAAGGGACCCGTGTGTCTTTTACCAGACCGTAGGCAACGACATCTTCCTAATGGGCATTCAAGTCGACGACATGCTGTATACGCCGCCCCAGATCCGCACATTGACAAGATTCTGCTTGAGATAGGTAAGCATCTTATCATAGTGGAGACCATGAATACCCTGTACTTGGGGCTCCTCTTAGAACAGACGGACCAGGGCATCTACCTTTCCCAGCCGGCATATGTTTCTAAGATCATCGATTCCTTTAGCATGGGTGACTCCACACTCGTTACTACTCCGTCCCTGATGAACCAAAACATAGACCATTGCTCAGACTCTCCACTCCTCGCTTACCCTCAGCAGTTCCAGTCCCTCATTGGTTCTTTACTCTTCCTAGTTTCCAACACACGCCCAGACCTCAGCCACACTGTCATCAACTTGTCGTGCTACAACACCCGTCCTACCAATTACATTGGGCCGCAGCCAAGCGTGTTGTCCGAAATCTTAAGTATACTATTCGCCACCGTCTTTTCTTCCCCTGGGCCGTTGACGAGGTGGTATCTGGCTTCTCCGATGCAACTTGGGGTAGCACGTCTGATTCTCGTGGCTTTAATGGACATTTGGTCAGGTTCGCTGGTTGTGTTGTAGTATGGCGAACTTCCAAGCAGAAAATGGTTGCCCTTAGTAGTGCCGAAGCAGAACTCATGGCCATGACTGAGTGTTGTAAGGATTTGGAGTGGGTCCATGAAATGTTGTCGGAGTTTGGTTTTGCCTCTTCGGTCCGCCACCCTTCCGTCCTCTCTTCCGATAGCTGGTCGGCCATTGATCTGGTCAATTCGCTCAGTGCTACCACCCGCTCGAAACATTACGCCCGGCGCGTGTAGTATCTCCGCGCCCTGATTGAATCTGGCACCATGGTCCTCCAGTTTTGTGCCGGCAGGATCTCCTGGCTGACGTCTTGACCCGCCCTGTCACCGCGAAGCGGCTCCGCCGGTTCCTCCCCAGTTTCAACCTACTCCCATCGTCACTCTAGCACTTCCCTATAACTGTCATTTTATTATACTCACTGTTGAGCTTAAGAAGTCTAATGTATCTAGTGTCTTTTCTTGTTTCTACTAACGGTTTGGTGGTTCGCAACAGCTACCTTTTCTGTCCCTGTTCTTGTATTGTGTCCTTCGCACACCCTGTCGAGGGAGGGGGGTGGACTGTTAGGGATTTCCCACGATTGTTCCACTTACCTTAAATAATGCTCCCTCTCCCTATGTCCTTTTGACATAGCCGCTGCTTCGGGACACAAATTTACTTGGTTCCTGCTTAGTTTTCCTCTCTAGTTTTAATTAAGTAGTAATTTCATACTCACTGTAATGTCAACTCTTAACCTCTTGCCTACCAGCGCGTACGCATGTACGTCATACATTGTCAATGGCGTGCTACCAGGGCGTACGCATGTACGTCGTGCTGCCCCATCCTACAACAATGAGTGTTCTTTTGTCTGGTATCGTGCCAATCGCTTGTTTGTTTTCGGCCAGTATCATCGTATTATTGGCTTGAACCGTGTTGACGTCATAAACAGTTAACCAATCGAATTTGACAATACCTACGACGGCGTTTTTAGTGGATAAATTACTGACGTTTAGGTTCAACAATGGCGCCGCTAAACTGCAGGATACGGTAGCAGTTGAGTGAGCCGTGTAGTTGCGGTTTTTTCAATATTTTGTGTATATTATTGTGAGAAATGCGCTCAAAAGTGATAAATATAGTGTTCCAGAGTTCAATTTCAACGTCAACGAAAGTCCAGCAGAGGTATACACAGTGCAAGGTAAGAAAAACGCTTCGTATTTACTTTGCATTACGATCATTTTCCGCCCGGCCGACCGGCCATTCATGCCGTGAGGATCGCGCCGGCCTTCCGTGAGCTGCTCCTACCGGCTCGTTTCTACTCATTAGGCCCAACAAATACGGGTTGTCCGTCGGTCAAAACCAAGTCGATTTAGAGTTTTGACACATTTTTTAGTTTACAGTGCGACTTGTAAAGAAAGGAAAGACCGTGTTAGCTATTTAAATTGTTGATTTTTTTAAACAAAAATGTTTGTTGTGTGGCGTTTACATTCGCGTGCAGACGACGTCAACAAACATTAGGCTACGCTCATAATGTGTTTGCGATGCATAAAAAACCCTTACGACAGTATTTTTTTTTTTAAATCATCTGTGCGATGTCCACTTTTTATATCTACATATCTACGTGCATCCCACCTCCTTCCGCCCAGCAAATTAAGTAGCAAAATATTATTTGTTATGGGAAAAAAAACTTGTTGAACGCACAAGTTGCGGTATAAAAAACTGAGGACTGGGACGAATTTATTTTCAATTCACCAAACTTCTGGAAAACTGTTCAATTTGCGAATTTATTTGGTAAAAAAATATTTCACTTGCATGTAAAAAATTAGAAATTTCCATTTTGACCCAAATTTACGGAATGGGCACCAAAATGGTTTGTTTGCATGGTCTATTTTGCACCTTTTTAACCTGTCGATAGAAAATCGTTTTCAGAACGCAAATAAAAGGCTGCAGTGAATAATATATAATAAAGAAAATTTATCATTTATTATTTATTTGTACTGCGTGTATTTGTTATTATTGGACTAGTTTAACTTATTTATAATAGTAATTCCTACTATAATACCATTATTTTCATGGAGTCCAATAATTATTAGTACTGTAAGGATATTCCTGGGCCCTTATAATACAAGCACATTGTTGTAAGGATGCTCACTTTATGCTTATAATTACAATTATTTGATAATGTGTTAATGAAAATATATTTTTTCATTAATTTGAAACTAATTCGCGAAATCATAAAAGCTAAAAATGCAATAGCAGGGAAGTAATCTAGTGCAATGCAGGGAAGCAAAAGACATGCTGGTAGCTGCAAGGAGTAAGGCTGAGAGAGCCTGGTCGTCAAGAGGTTAAGTGCTAGATCCTTGGCCGGGGAAATTTTAACACTACTTGTACAAAACAATGCACGCAGTTGATACGTTGTCTAGTACACTTTTGTATTGTATACAAAACTAAGCAGCAGTAGATTTCTTACCTCTGTATTTATATTTAGTGTAACAGAACTTCCGAAGCATTGTTGTTAAACAGTTGTAAACTCATCTCAACACTGTCGGTCGGAGTACGGCACTGTTGCTCATTCTCTTTGGTTGGTTGTTTATCTTCTTGAATCTTCTGTTTCCTTCTTGCTCGAAGATGGTCGACAGTTTACCATTCACTAAGTAATGGTCATCATTTTTCCGTCATACCAAGATAGATAGAAATTGAGCAGCATTCGCCACTCTTGTTGACTAGCAACTTCAGTCAATAGACGTCGAATGCAATTGACCTCTTCACCCTTTGGGTTCGTCAGTTCGTCTTCTACACTCGGAGAATCCGTCGGACTACACTGCCTCAGACATAGCCAGGAGTTCGGCAGTAAGCCCGGGGTTTTATGAGCCCTGCGTCATGTAGCACCGACGAGAAGGTAATAATCCACAACTTGACACCTGAACAACTAGAGTGAGCCAGACGACTGTGTTACGGACCGAACAGTTTTTCCCTTCCTTTCCGCATGAGTGACAGAATAAAATAGAGTTGGATCCTGTAAAGCCCATGTACTTTATACTCCCGAACACCTACTCACCAACAAGGAAGTATAGGCTATACAACTCCTTTCCCTAAAAAGATCTAGGACCTCTAACTGCACTCGTGTGCATGGTTGGTAACTTAGGCGCAAGTCCCTTTAACCATAAGATCAAGTAGGTCTATAAGTGGGCGTGAGAGGCCGTTGGGATTGAACCACGCTCTGCAAGGGAATTTAATATGTCAAAGTGCATATGCCATTGGTAATATGACAAGTGGTTACATAACAAATAATGCGTAACACAAGATGTTAAATGTCATATGATCTTTGTATTCGATAAAATTACAAGCTAGTTTACGTGGTGGGAAGAGAAACCCTATAAATAATAAAAATACAGAATTGATTATTACAAAACAAAAAAGTGCAATATTAATATAAATGATGATCAGCACGATCTGTTAAAAGTTAAATGAGCCATATAACCATATAAGTTGGGTCACCTGGTGGGGAGACAATTCCTGTAAATAATAAAAATACATTAATGAATATTATGAAAGAAAAAGTGCAATATCGATATAATTAATGGTCAGCACTAGATCTTGAATGAATACAGATGCAAACCTATTTACGTTGCCTTTTGGACTTATATGTCAGACTGCCTGAGCATGGAATTGAATGCACGTCCTTTAAATCAAAGACCGGGGTCCTTCCACTGAGCCATACTGAACGGCCTAAAAAAATTAAATAAATACAGTTGCCGTGTCTGTATGACTCAGCGGTAGAACCTCGGGCTTTGATTTCAAAGGTCGTGCGCTCGATTCCATATTCAGGCAGTCTGGCATATAAGACCAAATACCAAGACCAAATTGTTTAAATTCAAGTCTTAAAAACGTAAAAATAGTTAAAATTGCACAATAGTATTTGCTAATGTTTTTTCAATCATACCGATATAATCAGTGTTAACATTGTTTTCCCCAAAATTATTCAATGTTAAAGTAATTTTCCATTCATGTGCTGTTATTAACGATTATATCAGGTGCGTGAGAAGTTTCACAAAGATTCACTTACTTTATTGCGGAAAAATCAAGGTTATGTAATTTCAGTTATTTGTTCATATCTGTGTGAATAAATAAACCTTCGTTTTAAATTTGTGTCATTTAAGATAATGTATTTGTTTTGTAAAATATTAGCACAAATTATATGTTGAAACATGCTCAGTTACTTTAACAATATATTTTCTTATATACATTTTTGTTTCTTCAAACATTTCAGAACTTGTGCTCTGTTCATGAACAGGTTAAATTAAATCTACGTATTGTTTAAGGGTTAAAATAAATCTTTCCTGAACATGTTGTATATCCTCATTAGGATAAAATACTGATGTGATTGCTTTTAATGGGTTGCGGAATTAAATTTATTCACAGCCTGCAAAAATAACGTAACTTAGCTAGTACTGCTTAATTCAGTTACATCGGACTTGTAAATATCACAGTACTGCAACAAATTGTGAATAACATACCTTATAGACCTCCTAATTGTAAATTGGATGGGTTTTTAGAATATTGATAGTTTTCTTTTGGTTGCTTCAATAAAAACTAAAATTTAGCAGTTCTAATATGCAATTAAGTGCAAAATTTCGCGAAAATTAATTAGTGTTCAAATTGTATTGCGTATTGTACCAAAGTCCATGAATTAGCAAATTAGGATCTGACACCTGCTTTATGGACAATTTCCAAAACTTGTCCAATGTTGCTAAGTATCATGATTAAACCAGTGACAGAATCTGCAGCACGCTACAGCAATTAGGGTTTAACTATTGTTGATACTACACATTAATTATAACATGTGTGCAATGAGAAAATCAATCAAAGGCAGCACACTACTGTATTAGATTTAAAAAAGTCCATAGCAGTCTTATTGTTCTACAAATTCCACATTCACTCTGTTAAAACAAAAATTGGGCTGCATTCCAGTGTGATGAAAAACACTTAGTTATTGACTTCAGTATTGTGGCTGCTGAAGTTTATTGATACTTGAGTCTGAAGGTGTTTAATTTTACAACCATGTATGCCAACAGAAACCTTTTTTGTAAATGTCTTTTATTTTATGCAACTTTTCTACTTCATTATCGCTGTTGCTGTGGGCAGTCTGAATTCGTACATAGATGTATCGTAGTGAACTATGGTCTTTAAAGCTGCACTGCATTCATAGATTTTCCTAATTTTGTTACTAAAGATATATAGTGTAATTAAATACAAAACTCAAACATAAAAAAACATTTTTAAAAGAACTCAATATCAAGGTATCATTATCCACTAGACAACCTTTAACTCCATCAGTTTTATGAACGGTTTTCTCATCAACTTTACATTTCACATTTTTTTACAAATTGCCTCACTGAAGAATTTCTACTTTGCCATAACGATTTTCTTATATACTTTGGATCCTCTAGCTGTATGAGTGGATTAATGTAGTATTAACTTCATTTGCATTATTTACACTTAAATGCTTTTCTCATTTATTTGATTGAAGAAATCATAAGTAATCCAGGGGTTACCAAAATTTGTTTTAATACTTCTTCTAATATTAATCTTACCCTTAAGGAAATAGTATTACGCTTAATATTATTACCGTAAATTTGCTTTACAGTTTTCAAAGTCATCCTTTTAGACAACTAAATATCTCAAGGTATCACTGCACTCCAATTTACTTTTTCGAGATCACTGTAAACTTTCATATTGTAATTAATTCCCCTTTATTTCAGTCACTATTTTCAACTGGCTATGTAGCTAGGTTTCTATTCTTCTCATCCCAAACTAATAAACGATAAATAATGGTGTGTAATTTTCCATGCAACTGTACCAACATGAATGTTTAGAATAATATTCAATGTGGTTAATGTGGTTAAGCAATGTGCTCAATAGAAGAATTGGTCATATTACTATTAGTATTAAAAATGCTTAGGCATATAAATTATGGATGTAATCCGTAGAAAACTTAAACCTATAAAGAAACAGATATACACAAAAAAACATAAAAACCATCGGCGTAGCACTAATACATGTAAAAGAACCGCCAGTATACAAAAAAAAAACAATCTTCACAGGATCTTTTACACGTATTAGTGTGAGGCTGATGTCTTACGTTTCTTTTCACATATCTGTACCTTTAGAGCTTTAAGTTTTTTAAGGCTTACATCCATATTTTGTATGTGCAAACATAGTGTAATACTAAATGTTATTGTTTTTTTCTTGTCCCAGAAAGAATAATAACAAAAGGATTTCCGTAATTCTTTCGATTTGTAGTGCTAAAATGTCTTGTGTACCAAATTTCATTCTTAAGCACTACATGCAAGAATTTGTTGGTCAGCGTTCAAGAACTTTAACTTCATCATGACTCAGATAGAAAGTATCATAATCCACCATGGTTTCTTAATCTAGATTAATTCATGGTAAGTAACCATAACTAAATCATAGATACATTTTCATAAAACCAATATTAATGCCCGGATATTGTCTACACATAAAATGTAATTGCCCTCGGTTAATACAGTTATTTCATGTAAATATAAATAGGGTTTTCCTATGGAGGAAAAACACCCAAGCTCAGTACCCATAGTTTCTGCGACATGATTAAATCATGAATCATTACCAAAATTACACGAGAGTTTAACAGTCATAAAACCTAGATTAAAAGATTAAACAAAACATGAAACCATAATATACCTTGGTTAATCTACCACATAAAATCGTTGTTAGGCCATAGTTAATAACATGGTTAACCAAAATAAAAATACAGTTTAACAAAGGGGACAAATAACCCAACCTTAGTGTCCATGGTTACTCTACCTTGATTTCATCATTGTTAACTACTATTATTATACTGCCTTTTTACCATTGTAAAAATCAAAATTAACTTAAATATCGAAATATAAAACCTTAATACAACCTTGGTCATAAAATGTCTAGTATCCCATATTCCACTCTTGATAATACATTTTAATCAGAATGTAAATACAATTTACCCATGGAGCAAAACAACCTGACCATGCCTTCTTTACCTTTATTAATTCATGGTTAACGACTATAATTATGCAAGTGTTTTACCATTGTAAAACCAAAATTAAATGAGGTACCAAAATATGAAACTGACAAATCGTGGATTAGTCGATCCTCATAAAACCGCTATTATCCCACTATTGATAACAAACGTTAACCAAAATATAAATACAATTAAACCATGGAGCAAAATAACCCAAGCCTGATATCTTTAGTTTCTGCACCTTGATTAAATCATGGTTATTACCATAATCATGCGTGCATTTCACTGTTTCTAAAACCAAGAATAAAAACAAGGTGAAGAAATATGTACCCTTTTGTTCATTTACGTACGTAAAACTACTGTTATTCCATAAATGATATCAGGGTGTGATCATGGTTTGACCAAAATATAAACAATTAAACCATGAAGCAAAACCACTCAATTTTTTTGAATCTTAGGTTTCCTCACCTTTGTTAAATATTGGTTAATCACCTGATGATTATGCAAGTGTTTCAATGTTTTATAACCAAGAATAAAGATGAGGTTAAGAAATATGCATCCTGGATTGGTCTACCTTCATAAAACTGTTATTATCCCACAGTTGTAACATACTTAACCAAAATATAAATACCATTTAAGCAAGGGGCAAAACAAGCCAACCTTGGTATCTTTGGGTTCTGCACCTTGATCAAATCAAGGTTAACTGCTATAATTACGCAACCATTTCGCTGTTTTAAAACCAAGAAAAAAATTAGGTGAAGAAAGAGGCATCATTGGTATGGTATATTTCCATAAATTGCAGTTTTCCCACTAATGATATCGTCGTTTGTTGAAAATATAAATACAGTTTAACTGTAGTGCAAAACAACCACTTTCATAGCCTTGGTTTCTGTATCATCACTAAATCATGCTTTTTCCGATAATGATGCAAGTGTTATAAAATTAAAATATATGAGGTGAGGACTTATGAAACCTTGTGACGTCCTTGGTTGATATAGCTACATAAAATTTCCTTTGGTTCACTGTTAATAACATGGATAAACCAAGACTTAAATGCAATATTACCATGGATGCATACAACCCACCTTGGTATACGTGATTTCTACTCTTTAATTTAATTAAGGTAGACTTACAAACTCGATTTAAATATTTTTAACAATAAGTGAATGAACAAAAGTGTGAAGTAAAGAAGAACATTGATTAGATTATTAATGTGCACAGAAATTAATTGAAATAAATTTCTGACTGACTTTAAGAATTGATATATTACAGTCAAGAGTGTGTTTTACAATATGTTCTGAAATAGACACAAATATCTTTACCTTAGACGCTGAGAACTTCTCTTGGTAGCTGTACCATGGTTTAACATAGGTTAAACTAAACATTCCCTTAGAATTACTGTGGTTTAACTGAGGTGTACCATACTTAGAAAGGAAGTTTATTCATCATCATACCATACTTAAAGATATGTATGTAGGGTCTGCTCATTAAGAAAGACATACAAAATATGACATTATGACACTTCTTAAATAACGTACAGAAATTATCCACTTATAAAAAGGCCCACACAGTTTAAAAAATTAATGTCAATCGGTTGTTTAAAGATAAGTCAGAACTGGCTTAGCTTTAGCAAAAATACCTAAAATATAAATATTAGGCCCATAAACTTTAACGCATAATGGGTGGGTGACTATATATGGCTGAGTCACCACTGCAAACCTTGTCAAGCAGCAAGAGTAGGGAACACGGCAAGGATATGTTGTAAGGGAAGTCCATAATAGATTGTATTCATATAGTGGTAAGTGTGATGCATTGCGTATAGAATTTGAGTATAGAATATGTAATGGTATGAATAATATACTTCTACAAGTGACTGTAACATCAGAATGATAATGACAAGAAAATTCTTTTTTTTTTGCCATTTTATGCTACCACATTTTAACATAGGATATATCGTAACACACTAGGTATTGTTACTATGTTGCTTACTACAGGTTTAGCATACTTTAGTGTAGGTTTAATCCAGTAATTTAAGATTCAACTGTACTTTAACATACATTAACATTAAAATGATTGTATTTTAACAGGCATAAAACCACATTTTAACAAAGGGTGATTGAGCATTGTTCCATAATATAATCTAAGGTTTTAGGCAAGTTTTAACAGATGTTTGACCTGAGTCACACTACTGTTATCTTATAATGTTGAGTGTAGTTTTAAAATATGATTACCACTCAATCTAGCTCATGGATGCAACATGTTATAACATACGTTAAACCATGGTAAAACGATGATTCTTTTTGCTGGGGTGGTGGGGTGCCTTACGGATATTTCACAGAGATTCCCTGGCTGTATTGATGTGTATTGCTAAGAATGACTTGTGTGCCACAGTACAAGCATTTAGTTTGATCTGCAATAATTTGTTGGTCAGGCCTCAAGAAGGGGGAACAGGGGGACACTAGGGGAGCCTTGTGGGCTATTTCATGATAGTTCCATGGCTGGGGTTCGATGTGATTGTCAAGAATGACACAGGGATGCGTGGGAGATTATGTCAAAAGGTTAACATAGCTAGGTCTATTTGTATTGCTAAGAATGACTTGTGTCCAAATTTCAGGCTTTTAGCTCGATGTCCCTGACTTTGTTGTTAACAGCTTCAGTAGTAAGGGCAAAGATTCACAACAACAACAACATCAACAAATAGCCATATTGTGTAGGCCAAACGAATCAGTTGTTGTTAATACAATTTTTAATCCAATGAAATAGTTATGAGACGAGCCCAAATACAGAATTCCAAAGGTCTATGTCATTTCTAGGGGTAACTGTCGGGTTTCAAAATTTTACTTACCCCCAATAAGAATAAGAACAACAACATTGTAGTCACATGAAAATAGCCTTCGAGTGCCCTGGTCCTTATTACAGGTTTTTAAAATTGGTTTCGCTCTTTTTTACTTTGCTTTCGTTTTCTTTCACTTTGGTTTCATTATGTTTCGAATTGCTTTAGTTTCTTTGCATTTTGGTTTAGTTTCTTTTCGTTTTACTTTCGTTTCTTTTCACTTTGCTTTAGTTGCGAGATAATTTTACCAATCTGATAGTTGAAGCAAATTAAACGGAGAATACTAAATGTAAATTACAGTAAATAAATTGAGATGTAGGTTTAAAAACGTATTAAATTATTGATTTACTGTATACAGTAGTATCAGTAATATCCATAAATGGCTACTGCTAAAATTAAGTTGAACGACATATTTAAAAGCATTGTAGTGAGAATCATCAGTGGATTTTCCGTCGGTAATGTGTTCCAAGCACTTAATTTATTTTTCTTTTATTTATTTGTAATAATTCAAGAAATTCTGTTACGACGCTCCAAGAAAACAACTGAAAACGAAACTAACGGCCCGGTACTGTCGTACAGGAAAGATCCAATCCAGCAGCGATGTAGGGTAGGTAACAGGAAAATACAGGCCACACACAAATTGCATCACTAAAAATTCGTCCTTTTTTGAAATACCTCCCTTCAGTCGCACTATTCACAACCTTTGCAACCCCCGACCCGTGGAAAATATCGTCTACCTCCCCCCCCCACCCTCCTCCAATTCTTTACCGCAAGAGGAAAGCAATGTGGGTAAAGTTATAAATCTAGTCGTGAAATTAGTCAGATTTTGCAATAAAATTTCTGAAGACCTGAAAACCTGTAATACCTATATTTTAAGCTATAAAAATTAATAATCGGTTAATTTGTTGGATCTCAAGATGAGAGCAATATTTACCCAACAACAACAACAACAACAACAACAACAACAACAATATTGACGTCACATTAAAATAGCATTCAAAAGTCCCTAGGCCATGTCCAGGCCTAAGTTTTCAGCTATAAAACTTGAAAATCGGTTAATTGGTTCGATCTCCGGGTGAGGGCATACAGATCGAACAACAACAGTTCTATCCCAACAACAATAAATAATGGCCATACTGCGGACGAAGAATGGTTCGATTGTTGTCTTTAAATTTTGTACTGCTGTGAAAACCGAATTTCGTTGGTCTATGTAAATTCTGGTCACAAGTATAGGATTTCAAAGTTTAACGTGTCACATGGAAAGGTTTACATAAGGAGCACTATCACATTATTTGCTTTAAACAGGGCGGATATCCATCGGCTCAACAAGAGATAAATAAAACAGATTCAAACCTATTGATGTTGCCTTTTGGTTCCTTACTTTTAATAGCTGTTATTTTCTTCTTTGGTAGGGCAACACCTACATTATTTTGTAGAATGGGCGAAACCATGATAGTGGCAGCCTCCTTCAACCAAAATTATAGTCTGTTTTCTATTAGGGATTAGCCTTTAATTTAGGTATATGCGTTATTTTTGGAAGGCCAGAAAATGTGTTTTTCCGTCTTTTTAGAGGGTGCCTAAAACGTGCGACTCGGGTTTGAAGTAGTTTACCATGGAAATTCGTGATTCCTAATTTTGGCTGCCCATGATTAGATTATTTTCTCTATTCCCAGGCCAGAAACCTATAGAATTTCTGTTCAGTGCTCAGTTACTACACCTACTGTTTTTTGCCCAGTACTCTACAATAATAAATGCTCTGCTGAAGAGAATACTGCAGTCACATTAACATTACGTTCAAAAGGCCTTGGTCATACATTTTAAGCTATGAATATTGAAAATAGGTTCGTTAGTTCAATGTCTAGGTGAGTGCAAAACTTCGAGCCTGTTTTGCTTTCCATCACAAGAATATTGTAGTCACATTAAATATCATTCAAAAGGTGCTGGGCTTGTCCATACCTACGTTTTAAACCGTATAACTTGAAACACGACCTCAAATACCGAATTTCGTTGGTGTATGTCAATTCCAGGTAAAACTGCAGGATTTCAAAGTTTGGCATAACATTCCTGCTGAGGCTTACATAATGCTAAATCAAAGCTTACTTCTTATTTAGCATTTCCACCATTTTTAAATTAGTATTGAAAACAATTAAGCGTATAAAATACGGATGTAAGCCTTAAAAGACTTAAAGCTCTAAATAAACGGATATTAGAAAAACACATGTAAGCCATCAACGCCACACTGATACGTGTAAACGAATCTCCAGCATCCAAAAAAGAAGCTGGAGCTTCTTTTACACGTATTAGAGTGATGCAAATGACTTACATGTTTTTTTCTAATATTTGTTCCGGTTACATCCATATTTTATACGCTTAAGCATTTTTTAATACTAATATCTCTTTTATTCTTGTTCCAGAAAGAATATCAAAGAAAAGAACATTGCATTCACCATACAATAACTATTATAAGAGAGCCTTTTTTAATAGTCAATGTTAAGCTATAAAAATTGAAAACCGGTTCTCTAGTTCGATCCCTAGGTGATCCCTAACAAGAAGAACAACAATTGCAGTCACCTTAAAATAACTGTTATAAGGAGCCTTTTTAATACTAAATTTTAAGCAATGAAAATTCAAAATAGGTTTTTGATTTTATCTCTAGATGAGAGCAAATTTTTCCAATAAGAAATACAACAACAATCGTAGTCACATTAAAAAAAGCATTCAAACGGCCCTATGCTTTCTTCATACCTAAGTTTTAAGCTATAATACTTGAGCATCGGTTCATTGGTTCGATCTCCAGATGCAGTACAGTTCTTAAAGACCAGAGTTTGGGCTAATTATGCACATCGATCTAAAAGTCATGAAATTTAGTAAACAAGTCAATTCTTAGCGTTTAAATCTAGGTAGCTATGGAACCCCACGAGATGTCCCCACCACACTCACTTGTGTGAGGTTGTTAACCAACAAATTCTTGCTGATCGTGTTAAACATGATTTGGTACACAGGTCATTCGTAGCAGTGCAAACCAAACTTGAATTTGTTGGTGATCAGCCTCGTGAGAGGAACCAGGGAGGCACTGGAGGGCCTTGGGTGTATTTTATATGGTTCTGCATGTAGTTGAATTGCTTCTGCTACCATGCATATTTTTAGTACTTACAGCAAGAATTTGTTGGTCATCGATACTTAATGGGAGTGCTCGGGGGAAGGGGGGTTGCTTGAGGAGGCATTGGTTGTATTTCATGGGGACCCATGGTTGGTTCAAGTTCTACTACAAAGAATCACTGGTGTACCAGAATGCATGCTTTTAGTAGGATCAACAGGAATTTTTAGGGTGGGGGCGCTGAGGGGCCTTGTGGGGATTTCGTGAGGGATCCATACCTAGTTTGATTTGTAATTCTAACAATGACTTGTGTACCAAATTTCCTATATTTATCACTATCTGCAACAATTTGTTGGTCAGGCGTCAGAAAGGGGCGTGGGGTGGGGCAGCATTACGGTGTCTTAGGAGTAACTCAAGGGGGTTCCATAGCCAGTTCGATTTGTACAACTATGAAATGCTTGTGTATGAAATGCTTTCAGCTCGATCTACAAAAATTATTTGGTCAAGCATCACGGATGGAGGAGAGCTTTGGTGGCAGCCTGGGATATATATTTCATGGGCATTCCATGGCTGGTTCAATTCGTACTTTTAAGAATGTCTTGTGTATCAAATTTCAACCTTTTTGATCGATATACAAGAATTTGTTTTCAAGCATCAGGGGAGGCTCAGGGGAGCACTGGGTGCCTTTGTGAGCTGTATCATGGGGATTCCATGGCTGATATATTTTATGCTACAAAGAATGATTTGTGTATAAAATGTTGTTTTTAACTTGATCTGCAAGAATTGGTTGTCCAAGTGTCGGGGGAGAGCACAGGGGTGTGGCGGCGATGAATGCTGGGGGCCCTTGGGGATATTTTATTGGGGGATCCATGGCTGGTTCGATTTCTACTCTTAAGAAAGACTGCAAATTTCTTGCTTTTAGTTTGATTTGCAAGAATTTGTCAACTCCACTTAATAATTTCTGCCCAGTACTCTATAGTAATACGAGAATACGACAGTCACATCAAAATAGCATTCAAAAGGCCCTGGTCATTGTTAATACCGACAATTTAAGCTATAAATATTAAAAATTGGTTCATTGGTTCGATCTCTAGGGGAGAGCAAAGTTTGTAGTCCATTTCACGTTCCGTCACGAGAATAATGTAGTCATAATAAAATAGCATTCAAAAGGCCCTTGACCATGTCCATACCTACGTTTAAGACATAAATCTTGAAAATTGGTTCATTGGTTTGATCTCTTGGTGAGGACAAAGAGTCCCAATAACAACAAGAACAACAACAACTAGAAATGGCCATACTGTGGACGCCAAACGGTTATTGTTTTCATTAATATGTAATGGGCTGAAATAGTTACGACATGACCCCACCTATTGAATTTCTTTGGTCTAAGTCAATTCTAGGCGTAATTCTACTAGTTCAAGGTTTGACATCAACATGGAGGTTCATGCTGAGGCATAAATATGGATCGCAATCACGATTTTGATGTAGTATATCTCACTTAGCCCTGGCAATCAAATTATATTTCTGATAAAATATCCAAATTTACTTCTCCAACCAGATTGGTATACAATTTGACGACCTTACTTCAAAAGACATTTAGGATTTTAACAAAGCATAATTTGCTTGTTACTAGGTTTTCAACTGGAATAACAATAATTCTTTTTTTACCGTATGTCAGTAATGTATTTATTAGCCTTTGTTCATCCCCAATAAAAATACTCTTACTTGCTGAATGCTATTCTTAACAAAAGATGGAAATTGTGATATTCTAAGGCACATCTTACTTAATGACTTCCTTACACAATAGGGTTGCGCTAGGCTTTTTGATAAATATTACTGACCCTGGACAAATTCGTTCCAGCCTCTTTATTAAGATAAACTGCAATATCACCGGATATGCCATGACGACACCATTAGGACAACGTGACATATCTCGACCTTTCCACTGGGAGCAAACTGGAAGGTACTGTACACAGCACTGACTCCCCTAAAATGAAACTGTAATTTAAACAATTACTGCAGTTTGGTTCTAGTATGTGCTTGAAAAAATAACTCGATATGCCAAAATCACTATTAAAATGTGACCAAGTTGATAACCTAGACAATAAATACAAATGCAAAATAATTAAATGAAGAGAAAGGTGAAAATTTAAAATAGTCTTTAAACCAGAATTATAACAAACTTATCTTCAGTATTTCGCACTTTTTCAAACACCTAAAGAATCTGCAGCTTGGAAAAAGAAGATGACCAAAACAGAAATAATATACTTAGATCAATCAAATTAAACCAGGGTAGGTTACAGATAATCCTTCATGCTTAATAATTGCTTGTTTGCAGCATAGTAGACACTTTTCCTCACTAGGGGTGGCACCAGAACATTTGGTGACTAGTAGTCCCTACTGGCCACGTAGGTAGCCTTTCGAGATTTGCAGCATCACCACTTGATTACTTACTTAAATAAAGAAGAAATCACAAGGTAAAGGGTAAACAAAGCAAGCAGTCTGCATTAAAGACTGGCCTTGTGAGGATACACAATACACTAGTCCGAGAAAGAAAGAAAAGACAACTGCCCCGACATGGACTTGAACCCAGGACTTCGCGTTTACTAGCCGGGCACTCTAACCACGGCATTACCGGGGCGGGTACTGGCTACAGGCTTCCGCTGAGAATGATGGATTGCTACTAAGGCTGCTAGCGTACTGTGAGCGACACATATGTCTTTGTTTACCTTCTCATGAATCAATTGATATTGGCGCTGTGGAACGAGATGTTCCAGGGAATGCAGTGTTATCCATCCTGGGTACCATCCTGCAGACTGCACTTTGTTCATTTGGACAGAAATGCTGTGGGAGATCTATATGGTGGTGTAGGAGCTAGAACAAAGCATTAAACATTGCAGCAAGATATATGGGTGCAGTGTTGAATCCAATGCCATTGGATGTCATGAGCATGTGAATAGCCTTCAACACCACACCCCTTCAAACCTTAAAACGGAACAGTTGAAGGGATCGTGCCACACGACTGGTCGGCATTATGCATCATATTTGCGTATCGAAAGTGAAGATACGATGTTGCAAACTACATAGTTCCCTATTTATGCAGGCTAGGGTTAATAACGCTGGTTTTCTTCAATGCGACTTCGACTATCGGGTAAAAGTTACTCGAAATCGCGTTGCAGTTCCCAGAGACCAAACTGAGTCATTGTGTGGAACATGCTGGAATAATGCTGGTTTTTTCAACACGACTTCCACTATGTGGTAGAGGTTAAGTGAAAATACTATACAATTCCCTGGCTGATAATATTTTCACTAGTGTTATTCGTTATGAAGTGTAGGAAAGAATTAGAAAACTGATTCTAATTTCGAAGGCCAAGTTCATGCATATTTTCTGCTGCTTATTCGCATTTATAGTTTCTTGTAAAGGACTACCACCGATTCAGCCTTGGCCAGTTGTAGAAAAATACGGTACTGAAGTCATAAAAAGGATACGGAATTTTTACATACAGTTTTCAAATTCGACAAAAGATAAGTCCACTGCTGACCATTGCTTTTGACCACGATATCATAATTTTACAAAACTCTTACAATGCAAATAGAAAAATAGTTTCAGGAGATTTTTTTCAGTGCCCAAATGAACGGTTATTTAGAATAGACATCAGTTACTGCAAGAAACATTTTACAATCTACAGGCATGGTAAAGTCAACACAAACTTGCTCCTATGGCGTTACAGTATTCCCAAATGTGCATTTTATGAACTAAACTACGATATTTATCACTTTGCCATGATTTAACTAGTTATTAACGTATATAAAAATGGGGGGAGTGGAGGTGCAGTAAGATCTATAGATTTATTCATATAGACATCTATTTTATATTGAAATTAAAGTGTTCCTTAACTTTCACATCTGAGTTGTCTTCCCTCCCTTTTTGAGAACTTGGGCATGGGATGAAGTGAACCCAGAAACGTTGGGTGACCATACTATTTTGGTAGAATTTTAGTAGGCTTTCGTCTCTTTATAAAAATAATTGATTTATCAAGGTATCAACATCAATAAGTTCTGTGTTTGGGAAAAAATGTATACTTGACCAGTGATTGCATTTTGGCTTACAGGCATAAAAGCAATATTTTTAGACATATCAGTATTTGGACCTGGAATACACTTTGGCAAATTGCTATTTTGAACAGTATCGTATAATATAATAATAATTTGACTATACCACCGTTAGGCAGTAGGACAACGGAAGTTTGGTGAGCCACAAATACCGTGCCTTAGGAACATAATCTGGATATTACGAGGGACCAAACAACATTTTTCATTATTTTAACTACAAAATCGCCGTAAGCGTTCGGTTCAAGAAGGGTTGAAGGTCCTCCGTAATAAGCTCTTTACTAAAGCCCTGCACTGTCGACTGGTCCAAAGTTTTGGTCCTCAGGGCGTTATGGACAATCTGGACCGAATATAAGTTGAAGTTGCAATTTGTTCATGGCGCCTGGACAGTGAGCTTCCAATCATGACCATGAGTGTTTATCGTACGTGGTGCCAAATCAAAAACTGGGAGATATTCTATACTATGTCCTTACAGGATTTTATAAATTAAAATTAGGTCAAATCTAATTCTGCCTAGCTGAAGTAATTCAAGCAAGGCGATCTGCACTCATTTAAATCACGAAAGCAATGTCATTGCTTCGTAAAATTTCGCTGGACCGACTCTAGGAGATCAATATCCCCTAGTAGAAATGGGGACCAAAAAGGGATAGCGTACTCAAGATGGGGCAGTGCGAACACATTGAAACTACAAACTTTAATATTATTGTTTCCTTAGGTAATATATCTGTTCGTGATTGCTGCACATTGAAAGGCCAGGGCACAGACCTTACGGCAGTGGACTGATGACTTCTGCAACTGCTGGCAGGATAGTTTATTCTAGGCAGTAATAGGGACGATTATTTTGAGAACCAACATGAAAAGTAAAGCATTTTGGAACGGAGAGGTGGCAACTGCGATGTCTCTGCCCAATTTACAACATCATAGATTTCAGAATAGCGTGCTCCTGACCTTGAAAAAAAATAGATTGCTATGTCAATTTTAATATCGTCAGCAAATTTAAATTCAAACGTCTAAACATTACTGAATTTCAGGTTATATAGGTAAATTACGAAAAGCAGGGGCCCGACGACAGATCAATGCGGAACCCCATAGGGAACAGGGACGCTGGAGGACAAAGTATGCTCAATATTTACCTGCTGAGATTGATTTCATAAAAAAAACTGAAATTCCATTTGCAAGTTAGCCTGTAATGCCACATTTGATAGCTTTAAAATGCGTTTATGATGAACATTGGTTCCGAATTGGCCCTTTCTAAATCGAAGTATATAGTTTTAGAGTTCACGCCCAAGTCAAGTGCACTCGTCGAGTGGTCAAGAACTGCCAACCACTGGTGTGTTGCCGATCTATGTGGCATAAAGCCAAATTGGTCTATATTTGCAATGGAATATCTGCCAATTGCCATAAAAAAACTGTCATGATAAGCAATGAAAAAAATCGTGACTATTCCATGACTAATTGGCACAATGACTTGTCATGATTTTTTTTGATTTGTCATGGATGGTAGTCATGATTTGGCATGAATGGTAGTCATGATTTCTCATGAAATGCTATCACGATTTGTCATGATGTTCATGATGGTGCTTATTCATGATGATAAATCATGATAGTGGATCATGAGAAATCATGATAGCAGATCATGGTATATCATAGAAAATCATGACAAGTTATTGCCCCAATTAGTCATGGAATAGTTATGATTTTTTTCATTCCATATCATGACAATTTTTAAGGTATTTCAGTACAACATCACGAATAATGGATTACATTTTCTTACAAGCTACACATACAAGGGCGATCAGACGATAGTTAGTTGGGTCAGAAGGTGATCCACGTTTTAAAACTGGGGCGGCAAGTGTGGTTTGCCATTTTTCTAAAATGTTCCCTTGTGCAAAGGATAGTTGAAATAGTTTTGTGATGGGATAACAAATTTCATATTTGAGTTGTGTAAGTATAAAAGCAAATAGACCATCTGAATGGCTTGGTTTAATGTTGTTAATGGCTGCAACAACTAACATTTCAGAGAAAACGACTAAGTTACATGTTTCAGTATGGGTGCTAAGACATCGCAGGTAGGCATAAGCGCATAGTCATCTTTAATGGCGTTTAAAGAAAAAATGTGGCTGAGAGTTTCAGCCTTATCTAAATTTTCTGTCTGAAAAAGGTTTCCAAGTTTAGGTTGAAGGGTTGCGCGTGAAATATACGTCCCCTGGCGTTACAATTTAAAAAGGGTAGCATGGTTTCCCTTATCTCTTAAATGGATGGAATTAATTTTAGTGTCCAGGGTTTTGACCGTGAAAAAGATTTCAAAATTTAAAAAATCCAGCAACATATACATTATTAGCAACTAAAGTGCCAGTTTTCTTTTGAATTAATTCACAACTATGATCATATAAAATGAGGTATGACGTAACAGGATTTTTTCATTAATTACTTTACCAATTTCACTGATACTTTGAAAAAAAGTTCCCAATTTTCCTATATATTCGGCTACACTCAAATCAGCTATTTTACGAAAACTTGTAATGTTCTTCCACAAAATATTGGAATGCTCATTCCTATTTTGAATGTGTTCTCGCATTGTAAATGCTTCATTCAAATTCTTTAGCATTTCAATTTTACAAGGTGAACGGTCAAAGTAATCAATTCAGTAACTCCATTTCGCTAATTCTTTAACGTCTGTCAGTTTGGCATTTCCCATCATTATTAATGACGAAATACATTGAAGTTTAAGAATTTATTTTTGCCATCGATTGGCTGCTAATGTTTTGCATTTCCACATTATCCACTACCTTGACACATATAACACCATCTCGGCAGTGATACCACTTTATTTATATGCATTATGGTCACAAGACAGTCACCACTATAAGGTGGTTTACACTAAAAGGGCGATTGCGATAAACTATTTCCTGTTAACTTAGGTTTGTCTGAAATATTTTGGATTTCATGAATTAACCAAGACACTATAACTAATGGCACACATCACAAATACTCCTTGTACTAATAAAGAAGACCACAACCACTTCGTTTGCGACGATATTTATCTTAGCCCTAGTCTAGCTAAAGCATGTCCCTGTAAGATTCAATTGCTGACTTCATCACCCAGTATCAAACATTCAAATGTCAAGCTTCGATATAATGCATAAGGTGTTCTGGACATGGCTATGGCAGAAGAAAGTGGCGAAATTATGCCGCTTAATTTTTGTAAGGCCCTAAACCTTGTGAAATGCAGGACATTTGGACTTGATAGTGAGAGAGCCAACGTCTGTTGTGCATTATTTAATATTATCGAGCAGTATTACCACTTATTACTACTGGACTGTGTCGACAATCTTGGTGTGACCAACAGTCATTGGGAGGTTCACCTGACTGGCACTGAAGGTCACTTCAAAATAATGAGTTATGAAGACTTTAATGGATATTTCAGCAAGGCCGAATTTTGCATGAAGGATTTACTCGTCTTCGGTTATATGGTAACATATAACGTATGTAATACATATGTGTACATGTAACATAAAATGGCATAAAACATAACTCACTTATAGATTCATAGAGCAGTCTAGTCCTTTTAATAACCTCAAAAGGGCCAACGAAAAAAACTTTACATTACCTTAGATGAATTTTAGTAAACAGAAGTGGCAGTGGATTTGGAGAGATTTTGTGGAAGAAAATTTCTGGTAAAGTTTTTATCTTCAGCCAGCACCATTACCACAGAAAAACTGTGAGTTGTTAACAGCCTTTAGCCCAAACTCCATTTATGCAAGACCAGCCAACTTGCGAGTATCGTGAAACCAAAGCTGCAAAGCGTGAACTAGCACAACAAACTCCACATATGCGATACATAAGCTACAACATTCGCTGTATTCAGTCTAGCATCTTTCAGCTAGCGGGGTGAAATCGCTCAGCTTGCTCAGCTGCCATCCGGTTCTAGGTGAATATCCCCCTGGTGAATAGCTGTATGGAAAATATCCCCGTCAATATCCCCCTGTTTGATTTCCCCCCGGAAAATATCTCCCCAGAAAATATCCCCAATACCAATTTCCCCCCAGAAAATATTCCCCATCAAAAAAAATGTAAGAACAGAGAACAAAAACAAACAAACCGTAGATTAGGTGTGGGAACAATAATCATCCTAAAGCCTTCGCCGATAACAACTGCCGAAAATACCCTGCCGTAAAATATTAATAATGAAACTTTCAAATTTCAGTATCCACTGGGGAATATCTCCCCTACTGAAAAAAAGGAAAGAGTTTGAAAAAAAGTAGCTAATATAAAAACGAATCCCCTCCCTCCCATTTAGCACTCACAATATCATGGTAAATACAACGAAATTTAATTTTCGGCCGGAAATTGTGGGACTTTGTTCACAATAAAAACACTAAAAGTTAAAAAGGGGGACCTGCCTCAATTTGTTGGCTTCAGAACTCCATCATGGCATTCATGTCAAAGCTATGAAGCCTACAAATTGCAGAAAATTGTGGTCGAAATATTAATTACATTGCATTTTCCATCTTTTCCTTTTTTTATATTCTGGCAAATATTAGTTCAAGCCCGAAGTTCAGGCCGTTATTTTTTGTCAATTGTTCTTTTTACTTTTGCTTTCGTTTTTTTCAAACCTCTTTTCCTTTTTTCACGGGGGGGGGGGAGGGAGAGGTTTCCTGGGGGTTGTTGATATTAAAAAGATGTTATTCTTAGTATTTTCCGGCAGTCGATTTCCAGCATTTATCATTGGTGAAGGTTTTTGTTCTGTCTTTGTTTTTTTATTTTTGTTTTGTTTTGTGCTGCGGTTGTACTTTTTTTGGATTGGGAGATATTTTTCGGGGAATTGTTATTGGGGGATATTTGCTGGGGGGATATTTTCCAGGGGAAGAAATCGAATGGGGATATTGTTGGGGACTATTTTCCGGCGGGCTTTTCACCAGTGGGTTATTCGCCTGCTACCTGCCAACCAATCAGGAAGAGGGAGTCGATGACGTTTCAGGCAAGATAGTGCGATAAACAAGCCATTGCCCATCCCTGCACTCGAACGGTTCGCCGCTCAAGTTCAGTTGAATATTTTTATTGTGAGACAAACAAAATGAATCAGCACAGAGACAAAAATGTATATAATAATTGGGGCCATGAATAACATGCATGCTGGGTTTAAATCGTGATTAGCACTATTATTCGTCTCCATTTAAAATACGCCACAGGCGTAGAGAAAACTCACCACTAGAAATGATCGTTAACTTCTCGCAAAAGTCGGGAAACTTGATTTCTTTGTGTAAAAGTAGAGAATATTCCACTGATTCCTAAACTGACAGTCTTGCAGTAATTAACTATGAGCAAAAATATGCGTTCATGCCAATCAGAGCCATGCTAGCATACTGTAGTGCTAGACAAGTCGCTTAAATGGAATTTGAGGAACAAGAAGTGAGAACTAGTCAGACAGGTCAATGAAGAAAGCGGCATGCTTGCCTTATAGATTGGGTAGCTGGCGCACAGGTCTCGCGTAGATGGAGTTGGGGCTTTACTTCTAGATTAAAATGTGGCGTCATCTCGCGACATTTCATTATGTACTACATGGACCTTGCCGCTTACTTTCAAAAGATATCAAAACCAAAGGATGGCAACAACACTATTATGTGCCGTTCAACATCTTCCATTAGCCAATTATAATGTATATTACATTAAAAAAGTAATTTATCCTAACCCATTTAAAACAGGACCTCACTCGCTTCGCAATCTCTGTCAATTATGATAACGATATTTTATCATTTGCTGATGGGAAATGTTTAATCATATCAAAAACCAAAACTGCTAAAAGGGGCCGTCAAGTTCCGAATGGTTCGGCCCTTCAAAGGAGTGATATCAACACACCAAAACATTCGCCAAGTTAATCACAGCGCCTATAATTCAAAGGTTAAATGAAAACTAGAACATTGCTACTTTCGGTAGCAATGTTCAAGTTTTCATTTTACGTCCAAAGTATTATTCGGTGTGATTTAGTTGGCGAATGTTTTGGTGTGTTGATATCACTCCTTTGAAGGGCCAAACCATCAAGAACTTGGCGGCCCCTTTTACCAGTGTTGGTTTTTGATATGATATCACTCCTGTTTAAAAAAATTGTGTATTAGACTCAACTCCACTACCGAATAGATTTGTAATAAAGTGCCACGGCAACAAGAAATTGGCTTTCCACACTTTGCTACTACCTTTTGCCTAGAGACCAAACCATTCTCAACTTAGCCACCTCTTTATAGGTTCTTGGTTTGGTTTTAATTTTGTTGGAATTTGTTTTATTTCGTTAGTTTTGGTGTGTTGATATCACTCCTTTGAAGAGCCGAACTACTCTCAATTTAGTGGCCTCTTCACCAGTTTTTTGGTTTCGTTTTTTTTTTACTATGATTTTACAGTTGGTTTATTTTTCGTGAATTGGACGTGAATACAATTTCTTTGGCAACTTTGTTTAAATTTATCGTGCTACACTAGTGTGTGTTAGGCACACACGTCAGTATACACGTTGTCATTGTCCGAACTATGGCAGTCCAATGAGAGACGATGCCGACAATACTAACAATGGTTGTATCAATATTTTCGTACTTACCCGCCATCCCACCGCCATCCCTGTTACACCCCAGGCTCCAAACCATGAAAGGTACGCAGTTCGTATCGTACTGCAGCCGTTCGTTCAATTTCATAGCTGGAAGCCTTTCCGTTATCTCAGTATCAATGAATAATCACCCTATGGAAAATAACATGGGCATGAGCGGACTAGAATTAGCTAGCTAGTAGCTAGTTACAGATTTGCAACGTTATTGAGGGTCAGAGTTTGCATTGAAAGCAGCTTAGCCGGCTTTCCTGCACGAATTAATTTTTGTCAGGTGGGTCATTGCTCTTGATTTCATCACAATTTAAGCTTTTGTACCGCATTATTATTTTTACCCAAGTACCTGAAACGTGCTCAACTTTGCTTCAGGATATTAGACACTGACGCTATGGCGTTGTGCTACAATGGTTTTCAACTTTGACAATTGAATTGGTGTTATGTTTGTTGTGATAATTGTTGCCTAACTTGGCGTGACACGCTAGTGTGTGTCTAGATTTCTGTTGTTCAAAAAAGTATATTTTAGAATCGAGTAGCAATCACAATGCAGCGCAGGACAATGAGCACCGTATTAACTAGTCAAATGTTAAAAAAAAAACAAAGAAAATTTGTCATTGTTGGGTGAAAATCCAAGTTGTCATTTCCATTATTTCTCAACGAAATCTTTCCTGAAGTGAGCAACAATAATGTAAAGAGTAATAAACTATTAGTATCATCAGCCTTAAATGTTGGAAGTAAGTGAAAAAGTTATTGCATGCTTCCCTCATGTTGACTGTAACAATAATTCGATGTGGTAATTTATATTTGAAATTTATTTTTCAAGTAAATCAAAATTCATGCTTGCTTTTCGAAAATAGCATAGTTACATTTATTGTGACTAAGAGAAATATCAAGACATCATCTAACACCTAAAGTGAAAAAGTACAAAATTTTACTATGATCATAGAAAGGTATTTGCAAAATTTAGCTTTTCTTAACTGGATCTGTTAAATTTTATGCATAATTTGTAAATGTAAAACTGACTGTTCTTTATTCACTGCCTTCTTACTTTGTGTCATAATACATTAACTCAAGACAAACTCATCTTTTTCAGGACCAATAGGACCAACAGGTGAGTAACATATTTTTACTGAGGGAAGGACCGAATCTGGATCATCAGTTTGAGAAGTGCAGACTTTAACCACTAGAACAAGATAGTCAGCTGAAGAAGAGAGGTCAATGGTTGGTAGTTATAGTTACTTTTTAGCTTCTGGGTAAGTTTATTAACTAGACCAAGTGTTTTCTTCGCATTTTGAATTTTAATCGTTTCAATTTTATGTTTTAACTCGTTTATTGTTTAGATCTATGTAATAGTATTGTGTGGGAACGCAGGGTAATTATTATTTAATCACTAGATGTCAGCACCAATCCACTGCATGTCCCTCTGGTATCACAATGAATAATCACTACTCTCCCACCCATTTTTTTCCGAACACTTGCAGTCACGGGAGTCAGATATTATTTTGATAAATTTTATAAAATTCATTTTTCTCATTATCAATGTTGTCTCTCGGTAATCGTCGCCAAAATGGACAGAATGGATTCATCTTCTTATGAATGTGCTAACACTCATCTTCTTGCTCCCAGTCACTGACACAAAAATCGCAATAGGTGCACATCAAATGTCGTTCACTTAAATTTTAAATCGGTTTCATTTTTACATCTGAAAAATCATTATGCTTGCAGACAAAATGCTGCTATGAAGCCTTCAACTGTTTTTTCACGGTTCGTAGGTGATTAAAAAGCACTACTCATCTCAGATAATTTGTAAAAGCAGCTTTCCGTCTTGCTTTCATCTCAGAAGTAAACTGATCAGTTGATTACATACTTCGTTTAAATTTATCTTGGCATAAGAAAGTCAGTAGAAATGACAACTAAAAAAGTTTGAATAACTTAAAATTACAACCAAGTTACAAAGTTACCACGAACCTAGGAACCTTAAAGCAAATGCTCATGCGTAAAACCAGTCAAAATATTGCATTATTTGAATGGAAAGCTATTCTTCTTTTTCATGCTTCAATTTGTTTGCTTGAAAATGGTCCTCAACTTGGGTCTGAAATATTGCATTTTAATGTATTTAGCACAGATTTTTGCTTTTAAAAGATCAATTTTGTCAAATAAACAAGATGAACAGCATAAAACCAAAAAAAAAAGCTACAACAAGAAAAATAGAAGCTACAAAAGGAACAAAGTTATAGGCTTACCAGTCAAGGTTGCAATTCACTTTATAGCAGAAGTCTGAGCTAACCCAAACTCCAAGGCTCTTAACAGATCCAGAAGTTAGTGTTCCATTCTCAAAGTATGAGGATTGGGAGGGTCTCCAATGTGGAAAGCCTTGCATTTATTCATAGACAAGTGTAATTGGTACGTTGAAGACTACGCTCACATGAAATCAGTTTCCAGCTGGAGAGACCGCTAATGGCGTCAGAGGCATTAGAACTGATATAATCGATAATTACATCACAGCACACCTGCAGGGTGCACATTGCCTATTGTGGATGATGAGCCTTCTAAGCTAGCAGAAATTTGTGATCTTCAGAATCCCTATGGCTTCCATGGACTGTCAACTAAACTTTTAAACCTTGTTGATTCTGTCTGTTCCAGAAAAGGATATTGATCTGAGTGAGATCAACACTAAGGTGGCCTCGATCCTGGAAAAAAATCTCTGAGTCACCGGATTCCAGGTTTGATGAGTTTAAATCCTTCTTCGAGCATTAGACGTTGGCCTTTTTTAATAAGCAACAGAAAATACGCGAAGATTATTTGGAGGGCATTGGTTGGAGAGTGGATGGAAAATTTTTAGAGGGCAAAGTAAATCTCAATACTGCTATAGCTTATCTACCAAACGCCTTAAAGGAAAAGTTAGCCCAGCCTGAAGATGTGGCGAAGATGGAATTACAGTAGGATTTAAACATGAACTAATTGGTTAGGCTCAAAACATCTAGGGAAGGTAGTTTGGCATTGATTTCCGCTCACCTTGATCACGAAGTTGAACCTACTTCGAGTGCGCCTGTACTCCTTGACATGCAACCACAGCATAGAAACATTACTACTTGAAGGACGAGGAACCCGATTAAACAACAACGTCTCCACTTTACGCCATCTCATGATTACCAGCATAGTCCCACCTCGCTTAATGAAAATCAGGCGGGAGGTTTTGCACACGTATCGAAGTAGTGCCAAAAATCAGTCTAGGGATTTAGTAGTCAATCACCACAATCACATTACCTGCAATGATAATTCTGTGAAAATGGTTCCAAATGTCATCGGTTCTACGGCCACGGAGGGTTATAAGGGAGGTACTAGCATTATTCGAAATTCAACGGTTCATTCACTTCAGGGTAGTAACCACCCGAGTTCCAAAACTTGGACCTATTCTGGTCTTCGACCAAAAGTTCTTGCCCCACTTATTGTCTGTTTGTGACTCGCTCAGAACTGTGGTCATCTGTGCTGGTACAAATAGTATAATCAAGGAGACATCGAATCGAATCCTGTTTAGCCTGAGCGACTTCGCTACATCTATCTGAGCTGCGTATCCGGATATTCGAATAAGATTTTTTCCACTGAGAGTGTCAAGATCGAACCCTGTTAGGCTGGGACTCAATGCATTTCACATCCCGAACATAATATTTATTGCAAACGGAGATCCTTAAACTACATGCCTCATTGGAAAACCACAAATCTTAACGGTGTCTAACCCCAAGGTTGACTTGGCACCTAGCTTGCCTCTTCAAATGAATTGTCAAAATATCAAGTTTCTCACTTTTTAATGCTAGAAGTGTCGACCGTAATATTAGATGTTTTTGGGAGTTCGTGCAGAGGGATATCTGTGACATTTTCTGTATGATAGAAAGCTGGCTCCATCATATTTTACTGATGGCATGTTGGTAGATGTAAAAAAATAAACCATTATACGTCGCGAATGGGGTAGTTTGGGTGTGGGCTTACTTGTTGTCTTCCGTTGCGATATACCATAGGTGACTGGAAGTGCTGCACCAGATGTAGAATATATTGTGCTGTTCTTGCATTGTTTTAAAATTGATGTTGTTTGGGGGTACCCACAGATAGTCATGTTGAGAAAGCTATTATCTTGCTTTGCAATTTCATGACTAACTCTTTTGAAAATCAATATTCATGTAAACTTCTCGGCGATTTTAAACTCTCCACTCTGGACTGGGAACAAAATTACGTGCTGGGCAGGCTCCACCATCTTTTCCTGTAACTCATTGTACCCTTGAGATTATATCAACCTTGAAGAACCCACTAAAGGCAACAATACTTTGGATTTGGTCTTAAGCGATAATGATAGACTTTTTTTATGTCTGAAGGTGGACGATCATGTCAGCACCAGTGATCACTGTAGTGTTTCCTTCTCTATTTACCTCCCTTCTTCAGTCTCTACTCTTCTTGACGACCAAGGTGTTGGTTCTAATTCATATGGTAGGTTGTATTACGACAAGCTGATCAATTCACTGTCGTGTGTACAGTGAGATGCGTTTATATTTAGGGTCTACCCGACGATCGACCAGGTATATAATTGTTTCCAAAATATTTTTATGGAACATGTGAAACTTTGTCACACACTTATGGAACATGTGAAATCTATATTTGTTCGTTTGCCTAGACACCTGAATTAACTGCATTTACTGAAACTCAAACTTCGGTAATGCTATAAGTTTAATCGATGCAAAGAAAACAGGCTAGAACAAAATAAAATACGCTTACTCTACTCTAACTTTATAGAAACTTTGAGGCGGCTATCATTCGTGAAGTCAGTCATTCTGCCCCCTATTTAGGTTTTATTGCTCTATACCTAGAAAACTACCACCTTTCAACGTAGGCAACCATTATTTGACATATAACTTTGCTAAGGCTAAATTGTTATGTTCTTTATTTGCTTCTAATTCAATAACGGAGGATGGTGCTCCACTTTCCTCATCCTTACTTCCTAAGCCCTTGAACGACCAATGAGATTGGGTATCCTTAATCCTTCAGTAGTCTTTGTTGCCATCAATAAGATTAAACCAAACCACTCACAGGGACCAGACGGCATTTCTGCATTTCTGTCAAAAAATGTTTACGAGAACTTTGTTACTCTCTTTCCAGAATCTTCATAATCTCTTTGAGCATGGTTGCATTCCTTTAATGTGGCGCTCTGCCTCAGTTATTCCTAGCTATAAAAAGGTGTCTTCTTCTGATTCTTCTAACTATCGCCTTATTGCTTTAACTTGCGTGACCTGTAAGTAGTAGTAATTTGCGATATGAGGACCCACCCCTCCACCCCCACCGCTGTGACATTATAGGTCACGTGACCGGACGTGACATCATCCAAGATGGCGATGCCCATGGGGGTGGCCATTTAAGAAGATGAAGACTGAAAGTGACATTATCCAAGATGGCGGCCCCTTTCGTCAATCTGGACGAGGGTGGGAAAGTGCTTTTTGCTATCTTTTTGAGTTCTTTTGCTGCCTCCCTGACGTCATTTAAGATGGCGGCGCCCTTGAAAGTGCAGCCATTTTTCAAGATAGCAGTGCCCATGCAAACTGGAAATGATGTCATCCAAGACAGCGGCACCCATGCAAACCGCAAGTGACGTCATCCAAGATGGCGTCACCCATATTAACCGGAAGTGACATAATTCAAGAAGGCGGTGCCCATGAAAACTGGAAGTGCAGTCATAGTCAAGATGGATCACCGGGTCATCCCCCACTTCTTTAGACTTCGTCGATTTGGAGGAGGGTGGGGAAAATGCTTTTTGTTACCTTTTTACATACTGTAAGTGCGGCCATAGTCAAGATGGGTCACCGGGTCTAGGTCAAAATGGTTTGAGGTCACCCATGGGAAAGTGCCTTTTGCTATCAAAATTTGTCCTTTTGCTACCTCAGTGTCCTTTTACTACAAAAAAATGTCTTTTTGCTACATGACTCCTTTTGCTGCCTAATGTCCACCTCCGAGAGGGAAGGTCACATGACCGGAAGTCACGTCATCCATGAGGGTAGTGCGAGTGCTTTTTGAGCATTCAAATTGTGAGAACTCTCGAAAGCTTTCAGACAGTGAAAATGACGAATTAGTAACACTATGGGGGGTACCAAAATTGGGAGGGGTTCCCCAAAATTGGAGAGGTTGTGCAAGTGCTCTTTGAGCTTTCGCATTTTAATAACTTTAAAATGCTTCAAAGTTCAAAAATTATGAATTAGCAACATTTTTGGGGTTCCCAAAACTGGAGGAGTCGTGCGAGTGCTCTCTGAGCTTTTACAGTGTGATAACTTTAAAATGCTTTAAAGCTTGAAAATGCACGAATTAGCAATATTAGTGGGAGGTCTTCAAATGCTTTTTCAGCTTTGGCATTGTGAGAACTCTCGAATTATCAACATTACGACGGTCTCAAAATCGGATGCTTTTATCCACACCCCCAAGACGTAAAGCATATAACACATTTTTTTTAATGTTGGTTCCCCAGTAGGCCTAATCCACGTGGCTCGGAGATTATCATAATCTGGTCTCACGAGCTCGTCTTTTTTCGAGTCTAGTTTTTCTTTCATCCTCCATTTCATTTACTAGCGGCTTTTTTCTCTAGTCTAGCCACTCTTTGCTCCTCCGTTTCTTGAGCTTGAGCTTTTCTTTTACTAGCGGCTATTTTCTCTAGTCTAGTCAATCTTTGCAACTCTGATTCTTGAGCTTGAGCATTTCTTTTACTAGTTCTTTTTTCCTTAACCTAACTTCTCTCCACGCCTCCATTTCTAGCGAGCGACCTTTTTTCTTGCTGATAGCGTCTTTCTTTCTAATCCTTTTCTTCCATGCCTCAAAATCCTACAACTTTTTCTGGCAGTTCTCCAATACGGCAAACCTGCGGACAGCCTTCTCTTTCTCCTCGGCTATTTTCACTTCGGTCAGTTTTTGCATTTCGCGCTCTTCCAATTGGAGGTATAATTTTTCGTCTTCCTCTTCATAGCTAATTGCGTCCACGTCTGAGTCGAAAATTGTCCGCATATTCATCCCAAGCACCAGTATAATTGTAGTCACCGAAGGCTAGGGTATCTAAGCCATTTTCCAGGATATACCTCTTGTCGTCTTAAGGCGAGAGAACGCATTTGGATATTGTGACGGTACTTGACGGTACTTATACTCAATGGTTTTCCAAAAACCGAATTTAAAAGCAATTTGAAGTAGTTTTTGGTGAAAGGAGCTGTCGCTTGTTAACTTTTTGCGGTGTTGACCTCGATGTACGATTTCATCCACGGTCTTTGGTTAAAAACTAAGACTCTTCTGATATCGGGAAGTACTAGCCCTTGCCGGCGGTAGAATTTAAGCTCCTGTAGTGAAGGATGTACTTCTTCTTGTGCAGAAGGTTCGGGACGAGTTTGGTGTTGGAAGAGGACTTGATCTTGTGGTTCAAATCTTCCACCAGATTCAGTGAATAAGGGTTTATCAGCTCCTTTCCAATGTCGATCTCTCTGGAGCTAGTGGATAATCGTTGTGCACGTCATGCAACTCTTTAGGGCACTCAGATCGACATCCTGTGTATACCCCACGTCGGCATCAGCCAGTACGGTGTCTATGTCCAAAGTCCTGATCTCCTCCATGGTTAGGTAGCGGAACTTGTAGGTGAGATGAGCACACATGGCTAAACCGCCTAGGTTGTTCATATCCTAGTTCATTATGTATAGGGAGGGTTTGCTAGGGTTGTAAAGAGGAAGGTACTTGTTATGGGATTTCGAATGCCTTATTGCGATGAACAAACTCCACCTCTGGCGCCATAATAAATAAGATTGTGCTTCCTGGCATGTGTGAATAGCTCCAATTCTGGCTTCTGTATCCTAAGGAGAGCTGCCTAGCTGAATCCTGGAGTGGAGATGTAATAGCATGGGTCGAGGTTGTTGTTTTCAAGGCATAATTTTCGGAAATCTTGAAAGATATCGGCGAGCAAGAAAACGTCGGTCATTTGGTATATCTCGTGGTAGGTTCGGAATACCTTCGATTTCATTCTCAGTCAGAGGTTCAGCGCCCGCATGTACTTGTCTCCCGCCAACATCCTGTTATTCAACCGGGAGTAGAACGACTGTCTCGACAGTAGATCTTCTTCGTCGAAGACGGACATGTCGCTTATGTATTCGTACAGGTAAACGCCCTTCTGCATTAACAGGTTCAGAGCCTTTTCCCGCATGGTTTCCTCTGTAAACAATGCAGATTTCAATCCAGAATCTAACGCCACTTCGAGGGTGGGCAAGCCGCTCTGGTCGTTCCTGCGGTTCCTTACCAGAGTATCCAGAGAAGCGTTTAAGAAGTTGACGCTAACTATGATACGAAGGCTTATCTTGCTGTTGTGTTCCTTAATCGTTATGGTCTGAAACTCCTCGATGTTGCGAGCGATAGCATCTACTTTTCCCGGAAACCTGTGGACTGCGAGTACTAGAAGGTGCATGTCGTACCCTACCAAACTGTGAACACGACGGGAATGGTTTTTGTTTCTCAAGCGGTTAGGTTACAGTTTGGAGAGCAGCTCCTCTGTATTTCCCGCTGATGTGGCAATGATCCCTCACCTTATTGTCGACAAGCCGTACTTTAGATTCCCCATCAATATTTGCTTACTAGTAACACTTTTTGAAGGCTTTCCCGCAATAATGACAAATGGGAGCATATTTGAAATTGGCTTCTTTGCATGGGGTGAGGTGGAGGGATATTGCATTTTTCACAGGTTCGCGTAATGTCGAGCTTCTTCTTCCATACATTTATAATAAACGTCGTCCGCATCTTCTCCCAAGTGGTACTTGCGAAGTATAATCTTCCCGTCATGTCCCACCAAGAAGTAGCCGAAACTACAAGGAAGATGTTGATGAATTTCGTGGTTTACCTCGTCAAAGCATCAGGTTGAGCGGTTTGATAGGGGCAAAGGAGGCATTCAAAATCGACATAATATATTGTGAGGGAAGAGATTTTGTTGGCTAAAGCGCTTGATGCGAGAGAGTTTTCTGGTAGCTTCTTGATTCTAAGAGCTTGTACGGGGTTAATTTTGACTCATTCTTTCCTATGGGTCAGGAGCATCCATTCTCCTCCGAAACCGATGAAACAGTTCCTACAATAGAATTTGGCATGGGAGCCCAAACCTCGATAACGTAGAAAAGCAGCTACATCGGTAATGGCGCAGTAATGGGTGTTTAAGGTTTCCGAATCATCGTCGTCATCGTCGTACTGAAGAGAAGATCAATCGGTAGTCCGTCCAATTTTTAGAGATATGAAGCGGGCGTAACTCCTTTTCGTGGATATAACCGATGATATTGATTGAAAGATCGTTTGCCTGTTCAAACTTGTCTATTTTGGTGATGTTAGCAGGGAAGGACAGCGTGGAAGTATCGAGCATATCCTCAAACTCGCGGTAATCTTCCAGGTCGACGTTGTCCAACTGCAAACCCCCGGCGAGTATAGAATACAGAAAGCATTTCTGATTATCTAAATTTTGAACATTTAGTATCGCTTTATTCTTGCCAGTGGGCGCTTTTGGAATAGAGATATACGACGATGCTCGCTTCGGCTCATACCTCGACACTCTGTTTAATAGGTTATAGATGCGAGATATAACCCAGCCGCTGTCCCACTCGGCGAAAGTATCGATGGATTATTAGATTTTTCAAAGGCCTCCTTCAGCAGAGCGAAAACATCGTTGGGATTGTGTATTTTACAATATCTGGACCAGAATCCTGCTTGAATGTATGTCCAATCCCTAGTTAAATCTATGCCTAAGCTGATCTGGGCTTTGCAGTTTACAAGCTGGTGTAAACAAACTTCTAGCATCGCCTGCAGTGCCACGTGTATAGATAGAAGGAATTCAAGTGAATCGCCGTTGACACATTCCCCCACTAGGGGCATCTCGTATTGCCGGTGGCCCAATCCTTCATCTTGAGATGGGGGTGACTGACTCTTGAGAAAGTCAGGTAGTTTGTCATGGAAGCAAGTGCATTCTTCTGTATCAAATGGGTGATGGAAGCGTAGATGTTCCCACAGCTCAGCTGTGATGGGAAAATACTAGCGTAGTACACACACGTGAGAGTTTTCTTATCCATTGTAAAACTGTAAAATATTTATCTCTTTTTATTATTAGGAAAAAAATTGAGGAGGGAAGAAAAAATGTAGGAAGGAAAGGAAATAAAATAGATTTACTGCATTGAAGAAGTTTTACTTGGGAAAAAGGGAAGGATATATTTATTTATGATTGCTAATGTTGTCCGTCCAACTGTTGTACTTGGCATCATAGCCCTTCCATAAATATTTAACGAAGTAAAGCATTTTCCCATCTTTTCCTTTCTTCTTACGTAATACGTGTTTTACTAAAAACAAATCAGGAACTAGAGTTTTTTGAAGTTCTGGTTTATCAAAACCTCCAAGCACCAGTTCACTCGACTCCTCTTTTAAAAGATAGTTAACCGGTCGAGTTTTTTGCACTTACGAATCGTGAAAACTTCTGGGGTAAAATTTTGTAAATACCTTTATCGAATATTTTCTTAACTTCAGAAATCCTGACTTTATTTCCCACGATGAATTAGGGTTTGTTCAACAACTGTTTAGTACCAGTTCGTCTCAGCAACGGTTCGTGATGTTTAGTTATTTCTCTCTGTTTAAGTTTTATGGTGGAATGAACCGTGTTATTGTAATTAGAAGCTAACTCGTCGATAATGTGCATCCACTCGTAAGTCCCCTGCCTGGTAAATCTTTTCCATATTCGAGTTTTTAGCATTCTGTTGAAACGTTCTACCACGCTCGCTTTCTTCTTTCGAGTATGTTGAGTACATATTGATATTATGACGCTTAAGTATGACTTTGGGGTCTTTATTGCAGGACTCACTACCTGAATCGACTTGTATATTTTTGGGGGCGCAACTTCTTCAATTATTTTCTTGAAAGCTTTAGTAACGTCTATGCCAGATTAATATTTAAGGGGACTGACCCAGGTGAACTTGGACATGACATTAATGCAGGTTAGTAGGTAGTTAAACCCTTTTTTAGGTTAGCGTAAGGTATCATTTCAACCAAGTCAGCCTGCACAGATCGTTCAGGGTCAGTACAATCACTTTCCATCTAGGAAATTTTTTTCTGGTTGGTTTGTGAAGTTCTTTTACGTGTCGATCCTTTTTCTTTATTTCCCATTCCAAACTTCAGTTTTGTTTTCATGATTTTCTTAACGGTTTAAGCGGCTAGATTTTCCCTCCACACCAGAGAAAGGTCGTCTTTCACTCTTTGAGCTTTGGAAATTAGAACTTCATCGGCAGCGTGTCGATCCTTTAAGTGCGATCTCTCGGAGTAAGCAATATCGTGTTCTTTGCACGCTTCGTCTCCCTGCTGAAAATAAACTGCAGAAAAACTGCAGAAAAAAAATGCAGTGAAAGTGCAGTAAATTGCTCACCTCAAAAAAACTGCACTTTAAACTGCAGTTCAAACTGTAGTTAAACTGCAGTTCAGAATGTAGTTAAACTTCAGTTTTTTCCAATAATTGCTTTTGGTAGTAAAATAAAAAAAATCATAATATAAATTCCAGCTATCATTCAAAACATAATTTTAAAATAGGCTGTTTGTGAACAGTTATGAATGTTTCGGTTCTACAAGTTTTATTCTTAACTTACAAGCATACCTAGCCTAATACACTCTTACGTTACTTACAATGATGCAAGATGTCATCCAGCCTTATATACCTAGTCGGTCACTAAGCGTGAATGTGTATGGTTCCAAGTTTTGTATTTTATGGATATCCGCTAAAGTTATGCAACTGTTGGTTTGACTGTAAACAGTCAATTGGCATTAATTGTTCTACACCTTACCAACGCTTTCTTGTACCATAAAATTTTGTTCAAAATTTAAAAAGTGACACAACGTCATTTTCAATATTGGTAAACTGCAGTTATTTTGCAGTTTCTGAGTTGGCCTGCTGAAAACTGTTATTTTGCAGTTTTGGAGTTATCTTGATGAACTTCACAACCTGCAGTGGTACTGCCTTTATTATATTTTTTTAAATTGCTGTTAATGTGCACTTTTCACCCATTTATTCATTGTCGGTGAAATTTAATTATTTCGATAATTTTTCCAAAAATTGACATTCAAATACACCATTTTATCCTTTTTTGGACAGCATTCGAATATAGCAAATTTTAAGTAAATAGGTTGCCCTCAAGTCATTTAGCAAAACCAAAAATAAGTTCCAAATGGTAGTAGCTAGACATTTTTCCTGTAAGAGCAACTAATAATTTTTGCGCTCCCCCCCCCACCCCAAACAAAATAAAAAACTTCTACTTTCACAAATCTCAAGTGATGCACTTTACGCCATTTCCCGCCTTCCACCAAAAAAAAAACCTATACCGGCCAAATTGCCTAAAGGAAGACGCAGTCTCTTCCCTACAACAACTTGTTGCAGCGAAAGGAAGGTAACAAAGTCAATTCCAAAATAGACAAAAGAGAGCAAGACAATTATCGTCAAATTAATAAAACTGAAAATTTTTCTTTAAAATGTCCTGTAATTCCTAAATCAAGTTGAACTAAAGTTTGCTTAGCTTCCAAATTTTAGTAAAAAAAAAGAAAATAAATATTCGTTATCGGACCCCAGTACTCGATTAGTATATCAGTATCAGATCGGATTAGCAAAAAGGGGTGTAACACTGAAAAACAGGCATTTGGAACAAAATAACTGAAAACTACAGTCAGTTTAATTTAGAGAGTAATTTAAAGTTGATGATGCGGTAGTCATCATATTACCATAACATCAACAAGGTCAAAACTTTGTAGGTGGTGGTCCCATGTCCAACATGAGCATGCATGAACATTTTTAACGTATGGACGACTTCCTGGATATTTCTTAAAGATGCCCTACAGTGTATGTTAGTCAATATTGTTACAAATAGTTATTGCCGAATAATTTGTAAAGATAATTCGGTAACTAACAATTAAAATTAATGTAAATCTTTTCCATTCCTATTTAATTGATCACTAGTAATCAAGCCCATTTGGCTTTCTGTCCTGTTTATTAATGACAATTTTGTCATCGCCAAATGCTGATCACAGTGCATGACTAGTAAGGCAAAAAAAAAAGTGCAATCAAAATTTTTAAAAAATCCATACCAAAGAAAATCCCCCGTGCCCCCGCCTAAACCCCCCGGGGGGGGGGGGGGGCAGCTGCATGGCAAATCGTGTTTCATGATGCCCACACTGCTAGTTTTCGAACCCCTATTTCTGCGGTTTTTGTGTTACCTTAGTTGTACCTAACCTTGCCAGCAGTTTAACTGCAGCTATTTTGCAGTTTTCAAGTTAACTTGTTGAATTTCACATAAAATGCAGTTTAACTACAGTTTTTTAAAGTTTTTTTGCGGTTACTATCGAATCTCCAGTTAAACTGCAGTTTCATTTAATTGTTTAATGTTTTTTTGCCGTTGCCGTCGAAACTGCAGTTAAACTGCAGTTTCATTCCATTTCTCCAGTTTTTCTGCTGTTCATTTTCGGCAGGGCTAGTTTATTATTTTTTTATTTTTCCAGTTTAGTTCTCAGGCCGCAGTATTGGTTAGCCTGGCAAATGCATTTCGAGCGGTAACTGATCTATGATTTTGTTTACGATTCCTTTCCCGGACTTGATAAAGGTAGCTCTTTTCGTCCCGCACACCTCGCAAAATACTTCTAGCATCTGTCGGATATTTTTTGTGGTGATAATAACGGACGATTATTGCCCGTTAGAAGTGTGACGTTTACATTTGACACAGTACCTCATTTTGATATTTTTTTGATTCCATCGCTCTTTGTTTTACATACGATTTTTTTTAACTTAAACCTAAATTTTGATAAGCCATCCTTTTTTCCCGAGCAGTTATAATTTGTCTTTGATGCATTTCTGATAAAATTTCGACCGTCTCTTTCTTTATGAAGTCGTTAGGATCGTCGTAATATTTATGATCGACTCTGCTCGAGTAACTCGCTTTTTCAACTATGCCCATCCTTTTTTACTAGATTTCATGTCCCAAATCGGCACGATAATAGACCTGTACTCTGTGCTACGATTAGATTTGGGCTTATGAGAATCTGGGTAGTTGTTGTGATAAATAAGTTAGTATTTTTTAACATGGCTGCGTAAGCTGCTTTAACTTCCAGTGCGAGGGAAGTTTCTTTCAAAACTTGGCAAACTAGCAAATTCCAAAGCCCACGTCTCCCCACGTATTGTTCCCCCTCGACCACTACGTTATTTTCAAAAATTTTACCCACTTTATTACTGTCATACTGTAACAATACTTTATCCATAAATATTTCGCAGTGGCTTCAATATTCTGACCAGGTAACAAACTATCGAGGGATCTTAGAGTGGTGATGTTAGGAAGCTCAGGTGGGGTAGAAATGCATCTTTCTTGTACCATGGAATATGTAGGGGTGAGTTCAGAACCGGTGCTCGTAGTTACGTATTCGGTTTTGGAACAGGGAGAAATTTGCATTATAGGAGCTTCGGCTGACTTGAATATTCGACGAGCCTAAAATCAAGAGCGTTCGACATTGTTTTCTCACTAGGAGTAACTGCAGGGGGCAGTGATAAACCCAATAATTCGTAGTCATCCTCGTCACTTTATTGTTCTTTGTAAACTTTAATGGGGTAGTTTGCGTCGCTAGAGTGTTTTTAATCGGAATAGTTTGTGTGGCTATACTGTTATTAAATGGCGTAGTTAGGGTAGCTACACCGAGGACAGTCTGGGTTTCAGGATGCTTACTAGCGGTTTAAAAATTCTTATAGCGATTCTTCTTTTTCTCTTTCACCCAAACGTTGATTTAAAAACTTTTTAGTTAAACGTCTTTTGAGTTTTGCGATTTCTGGTTTTGTTTCCATTCTTTTGTTTAATAGGTAAAAACAAACGTTTATATCTCCCTTCATTTAACGTTTTCTTTTAATAAAAACCCATAAGGCTTTTTCCAACATTTTTGACACAACGTTTTAAAGCCTGAAATTTCCATGTCGGGCCCAACATGGTTTTCGTAAATGTGTTTCAAATTTAACTCATCCATGGGGAAAAGAATTAATAAATTTGCATTGTCTCTGACAAATTGTTTTGGAATTCTCGTGTTAGGACTGGCTGCAATAAAAAACATCGGCGTTTGAACGACGCACTTGAGCAAAGTAAATTTCGATGTTTTTTTGTTCGTCCAAAAGGCAATCGTCAAAAAGAATCAGGTTTCGGAATTTTGGGTTCAGTTCTTTGGGCGGAATTAAATCTATTTGAATCGTGGAAAAAATGCGACCCTCCGTCCAATATTTTCCTCAATTTCAGCAAATATGAATAGCAAAGCTTTGTACTTTGATTGACAGACAGTTTTACTGTAAGTAAATAACCGGTCGTAGTCGAGCCATCTTTCGTTACAGATGAAATTAACCAGTAAGTTAGTTTTGCTGCAATTTGTGGGCCCTATAATTAGACATCTGATATTCGAAGGTCGAAATGGATGATTTTTAGGTTCTTTCTTAGGTGGGACAAAGTCGTAGTTTTTATTTCCATTGCTTTTCTTATTTACACATCTTTTTAATGGTTACGGTGACACCAAACCCATAAAGTCTTTGTCGGAAAATTTGTCTTTGGATATGTCGGAATGAGATACTCCAAAGTCTATGTTGCACCATAATTTTACATCGCTGGGAGTATTGTCGGTGACATACTCCACGCTAATTTTCCCCGTGACATCCGTCAATTATAAAGCGTTGTAAGATGGCAAGTTAAACCAGGGTTTGTCGATAACATATTTGTTAAATTTCCCTTTAGTTTTGTGAATAATCTCGTACACCCAAGTTCTAAGGCAGAGCGGTCCGTTTCTGTTACCTCTATTCACCTTTTCACAAGAAGGGTAACAGGAGTAGGCCGTATGCATCGAATTGGGATAATTGAATGTAGTCATGGATATGCGTTTTTGCTCTTCAAACTAGAGCTCTAGTTTTCACAGATGTACCGTTTAAGAGTTTTCAACAGTTTTTGAGTTTCTGGGTTACTGGCTGAAATCCAAACTTTATATTTTGATTTTTTGTTCGAACTGGGATTTCCCACACCCCTTAAGTCTTTAAACTGTATGGAAGGAGATAGGGAAAACTTTACACCGTTGTTAAGCTTTGTACCATTCTCGTTCTTAACTTTCAGCAATTTTTTTTCAACAGATTGGAAAGATGTGTTTGCCAAGAAGGTTGAGACATTTTGAGGTTATTATTTATTTTGAGGTTCATCCTTTTATTATAATATTGAAATAAATGCCTCATCGATGGCTAGGCATATTTTGAAAAATTTCTCGAATTTAAAAAAGATGTCAGTCAATAAGTTTGAACAAGCATTGAAGAGGACGAGGGGGAAGCAAGGTGAATTGATGGGAGTCGGTTTGAGAGGAAAGCCGGGACTAGGATACATTTTAACCCCCGAAAACAACTAAGACATGCAAAGCAAGCGTGTAACTAAAGTAGGAGCTGCTATCAAACCTGAAGATGCAGTAAATTACACTCAGATTGGTACTCTGGCAACGGGCGTTCAGAAACTTAAAAACCGACTTGCCTCCTGCCATTACTCTTCTCACCGACGAGTTAGCTTCTGCCATTTCTAGTAACGAAAAAAAAACATTGTACATCGATGAGGCTGACTGGAATTTCTATGCAAGGAATAAGCAAATTAAGGACATAGCTTTCCCTCGGCATGTTTTTGAAAAGTGTATGTTGATCGGAATTGTTTATTACAGGATGACCAAAAAGCATACTTCAACGCAATGCACAAGCCGATTAGAAATTTAAGCGTACCTACTTTACCAAACAATGCTGCTACTAAGGTATTCGTCGACAGCAATTGCTTGTTACAAGATGAGCAGAAAGAATACTTTAATGCTGTGAACAAACCGATTAGATATTTAATCGAACCTACTTTACCAAGTTTCGCTGCTACGAAGAATTTGTGCATGAAAACAGTTTCATGCTGATCATTTTCAGCATGAAAAGCCCTTTGGAAAAAGCCGGCGATTGGTTCATTAATTCCAGTCCTCTCTTAGCTTTGTATGTAAAAGTTCTAGAGTAATTCATGAAGCAATTTTATACTGAAGCATTCCAAGCATTGCACTAGTGGTTAAATGTAAAACAGAATGAGAGCCTTTTACATTACTAAACTAAAGGACGGAAAATCGTAAGGAAAATCTAAAGGACGAGCATTCAACAGTTACCATTTTTCAAATTCCTTACGTAATAGACAAAAAAATTGCCTATCGCGGTAGAGGCATTCGAAGAGTTTCACCCTGTAGATGTTTATTTAAAGTTAGATATTCACATAAGTTTTTTATAGATAGCTCGTATCATCCTATCCAAAACAGCTTCGTAATTACGAGCCTTAGAGAAGTTGCTTAGGAAAACTAAGCAAATGTGACTGTACCAAATCTGGTCAAAGTTTTGTACGCATTCGTAATTGTATTTAAATTCCAGTCCCAAGTAGTTAGCCATGGACCGGGGAGGACCCTTATTACCAAAACTATAGAAACAACTGGTTCTCCCGAAACGGTGGAATAGGCGACCCAATGACTTCTTTCTCTGTCGTGGAAATCTTCCAAGTTTAGATTCCGTTTTCGCCAGACAGCCAAAGTTTTAAAGGAAGTGTGTCTTTACTAAAACTTCCTCTAAATTTTGGTATTTTCATTACTCTAGCCAATCTGTTTAAATCAAAGTTCGTTAAGGTTTATCAAAGTTGACTAAACTCTGGATGGCTTTAGGTAAAGACCTCTGCTACGGGGCAATTTTTTTGCTTCGCTTTTTGTTTAGTTTTTTTTTCTTCGAGCCGGAACCTTCTACTTGCTTGTGTTGTCGCACGAGTTCAGCCAGAATTTTTGCATCATTCTGCGCCTTTTTTACTGCAGACACCACCTGCGCAGTCCGTCAAACCTCCAATACCGGCTAAAATCGGCCCCAACAGTGCCCGCGGTAAAAAGCCGCCTTTCTTTTTTCACGATCTTGTTTTGAGAGCCATATTATCTTTTTTATTATTATTGTTATTATTTAATAAACAATTTCGACTTTTCCTCTGTCTAACTTTAGATTCATTTTTCTGTCCCCAATGAGCAGAGCGTGACAGGTAGTGTTAGCCGGTATGGCGGCCCTAAACTTCAGTTTGATTGTACGTCCACGGTTCCTGATTGAAGCCTCTGAGATTGTTTGAAGCAATCCAACACCATGAGAGGATAGGCTTTCTTGAAATGAAGCAAGTCGAAACTCAAATCGTTGATGTCATGGCACAGCTGCCTAAATTGCTGCGCCATTCTGTACATGCCTACGTACTCACCAGTGGCATAATTAGTGTTCATATCGAGAAATGGATATCTTTCAGAATTTAGAGGCACGTGGTCATTTTGCACACTACAGTGGTCGAACACCCTCGAGTTTTTAACTAAAGAGTCCTGCCTGTTAGTTTGAAAAGCTAGAACTTTCCACCTAGGTTTCTCGACCGTGGAAGTAGTCAGTATGCAACAGGTGAAGCTGGTGTTTTGAGGCAGCTCGCAGCTATCGTAATGCCAGTGCCTGAATCCTAAGTCCATGGTTGCTCCATGGTCGATGAGATTGTAGAGTTTAAGTTTCTGCTCGTCTGAGGCAATGACGTGGGGCACGAGCCAGCTGTTAAAGTTCCGTAGACCAACTTATCGTAATTTTCAAAAAATCCCATAACATGTTTTAACGGGATGGCGATTGTAAAGCTTCCCTTGGGAGCAGTTTCAACGATGATGGACGCGTGCCGCTGTTTGAATCCTAAGTTGTTGGTTAGTTCGGCATCGACTGAAGCCGCACTATCCAATGCCCAGCACTGGTCGAGCAAAGCCGGTTGCTCCACTGAGCCGTAAGTGAGCAGTCCCTAATAAGAGTACCGAACTCCCGTATAATTTAACTCGTCGACTTCTTTACCACCAAGATGGTATTTGATATTAGAAAACAGGAACGTGGGAGCATTATTAATCAATGCTGCTACCTCAGCGTCCGCATAAGCCGAGTCATCATCCTTCAGCAGCCTCCCTTTAATCAGGAGGTAACTTTTGGCAACGTGCAGAAATAAATCTTGGTTTTGTACGTGTATTCGGATTTCTGAATTTACGTTGTTGAGATTAGTACCAACAATAGGGTTGTATTCGTGGTACGTGTAACACTCGACCGATGAATCGTACACTAAAGGTTCATTGATTTTTAAGTAATCTTCTACTACGTTCATTTTCTGGGTGTTATGAATTTGATGAAAGCTTTGTTTCTAGGCATCAAATCGTTTGTTTTTTATTATTAGAGTTTGAATTAAGAAAGAGTCTCTTCCCTTTTTTCCAAACACTAACATTTTTATCCTTTTTAAAAATTTAACTCGTAGATCTCATATGAAGATGCACCCTCAGCGTCTCATGATTTAAATCTAACGGCTCGTTTCTCTTATATTTCTGATTAATTTGGTAGTCACCGGGAGGTAAATTAAATTATGAGGAACTCTATGATTTTGAAACCAAGCAGCTAATTGGGATAAAAGGAGTATAAAGTGGGCTGAGTGTCATTGTTTAAGTAAAAATGACCTTTGATATCGACGTACACGATAATTGTATTGACGCTCATTACGTCGACTGTGGGGGGGGGGATTGAGGCTTAATGGCGCGTCGACAGCTTGGTCATTAGCGCCAACCTCAGTCACAGTGCAGTGGTCCGGGTTGCCACTGCACCACACATTACAGAGATATTATTCAAACCCCTAATCTAAATCTTGTCATACATCTGTACCTCCTGCAAAAATTGAAAAACACCGGACAGGAGGACAGACTTATCGCCCAATTGACGCACAATGTCATGCGGAAGATGGAAACGACGACGAAAACCATCAAGATGGCAACAATCAACAAGGAAGTGCCGGACCGTACGTGGCCGCCGACACCAATAACATTCAGGAGGGTCAACCCCCCGCAAAAGGAAACAGTGAGTAAGTCGAGTGTGACCAATGCGCAAACGGGCCAACACCACCTCCTCACGGCGACTACGGCGACACGCCGAGTGCCATTCCTCAACAGTGCCTTTAATAGCTCGTAATTTATTGCCGTCCTGTCCATCCCACGAGGCCTGCCAAAAAGCATGTAACCTCAGACGCAGAGTTGGAAAAGCGTCCGAGGGAACAAGCCTGAGATCCCTACCGAGAGGGCCAGAAAGGGCCCCTCTTGCTGCAGAATCCGCTTGCTCATTTCCACCTATCCCAACATGGCCCGGGATCCAGCAGAAAAGCACGGTTTTCCGCTGGCCAGGCAAGCGGGAAAGCAAAGCTTGGACACGTTGTGTCAAGGGGTTCCGAGGATTGTAATTCGCCAAGGACTCCAGGGCACTCATGGAATCGCTAAAGATAATGAAATGCGTGCCCTGAAGGCCAAGGATCCATTCCACCGCCAAACCGAGAGCCAAAAGCTCTGCAGAAAACACAGAATAGCCTGATGGAAGGCGATGGGCAACCGTCACTCCCTTACAAACACAAGCACAAGCCACGCCAGCGTCTGACTTCGACCCATCAGTAAACAGCCGCTGATAACCGGCGTACTGAGAACACAGCCGCCGGAACTCCTGTAAGTACCGTGCAGGTAGAGTGGAACCCTTCGGGAGGGACGCCAGAGCGAAAATGAAAATGCCACTTGGGACAAGCCAAGGGGCTACTGGCATCCCCCCAAGCCTCAAGACGCTGGGCATTTCAAAGGCTATCTCCTGACAGGACTGCTGGAGCCTATCGCGGAAATCACCCTTACCCACCCTGCGTCTACCGACTCGCAAGTCTGGCCCAAACACCATGGACCAAGCAGGACTGGATTCCACAGCACGTAAACGCACAGCATACTGAATGGCCAGCTTTCGCCGACGAATGGCCAAAGGTGGCTCCGAGGCCTCAGCATAGAGGCTGACCACTGGAGAAGTTCGATATGCCCCAGTCGCCACACGCAGGCCACTGTGATGCACAGTGTCCAACATCTGGAGAATCGAGTCACTAGCCGAACCATACACCATGCACGCATAATCAAGTTTGCTGCGGACAAGGGCTCTGTAGAGGCGCAACATGACAGCGCGATCGGCACCCCATGAAGTGCCCGACAGGACCCGCAAGATGTTAAGCGCCCGCAAAGCCTTGTCTTTAAGCTGGCGTAAGTGTGGAAGCCAAGACAACCTGGAATCGAACACCAGACCCAGGAAACGTGCATGTGGGACAACAGGAATTTGTGCCTGCCCCAAGTACAGGCAAGGATCCGGGTGCAGTGTTCGTTGGCGGCAAAAGTGGATGCACACAGTCTTGTCCGGAGAAAACCGGAAACCATTACTTACCGCCCAGGTCTGGACTTTGTTAATTGCCAGCTGTAGCTGCCGCTCGCAGGTCTGCATGCGAGCTGCCCGAAAGCGCAGGCCGAAGTCATCGACAAACAATGACTGGGGAACAGCAGCTTGCTGAGCAATGGGGTTGATCCCTATAGCAAACAAGACGACACTAAGAACACCACCTTGAGGCACACCATTCTCCAAGACAAACGGGCGGGAAAGAGTCGCCCCGACACGAACGCGAAAAGAACGGCCTGAGAGGTAAGCAGAAAGCAACAGTGGCATCTGTCCCCTCAAGCCATAGTTATAGAGATTACGGAGAATCCCATAACGCCACGTCGTATCATACGCCTTCTCCAAGTCAAAGAAAACCTGAACCAGATGATGATGCAGGCGAAAAGCCTCCCTCACATCTGATTCAAGGGCAACTAGATGATCGATAGTTGACCGAAACCGTCGAAAGCCACACTGGGACACAGATAAGAATCCCCGTGATTCCAACACCCACACCAACCGCTCACTGACCATCCGTTCCATAAGTTTACAGACACAGCTAGTCAGAGCGATTGGGCGATAACTGGAAGGAGAAGTAGGGTCTTTGCCCGGTTTTACAATCGGGATGACCACTGCTGTCTTCCATGCTGCTGGAATAGAGCCCTCTGCCCACACACGGTTGAACATCCCCAGCAAGAACTGCTGGGATGCAAGAGGCAGATGTTTCAACAGTTGATAGTGAATATCATCAGGCCCCGGGGCGGAGTCATGCGACTTGGACAAAGCTGAAACAAATTCCTGCCAGGTAAGCGGTAAATTGTACTCCTCTAGCCCATCGGAGCGAAAGTCAAGAAAGCGAGCCTCTTCTCTACGCTTAATCCCGAGGAAACCAGGATCATAATGGTCATCACCCGAGACCCGCGCAAATGCAGACGCAAGACAATTGGCGATATCTGGCACAGAAGAGATCACGGTATTCGCCACCTTCAGCTGTGAAACCAGGGAAGGCACGCTCCTCCCCGAAATCTGGCGCACCTTCCGCCACACCTGCTGAGAAGGCGTGGAGCGCGTGATCGACGAAACATAAGCTGCCCACGAAGCACGTCTAGCCTCACGGATGACATACCTGGCACGGGCACGACAGCGCTTAAACGCTACAAAGTTGCCAGTAGTCGGGCTGACCGTGAATGCACGCAACGCTCGCCGGTGGGCCTGAATGGCCTGCCCGCAAGCAGGCGTCCACCACGGAACAGGAACCCGCCGCGGCTGTGTGGACGTACGCGGGATAGTAGCATGAGCAGCAGCAAGGACCACATCAGTGAAATGAGTGGAAAGTTCATCCACATCAGAAAAGTCCTCAACCGCACGCTGAAACACAGCAGCCTCAGCAAAGGCTGTATTTTGACTTTCTCACTTATGTAGTTGCCCAATTCAAACCCCAAAACTTTAACCAAACTCTTATTGCCCGAAAATGATAAACAGTAGTTCGGATCGGTAATTATCAAATCGTTTCTTAAAGTGTTTAGATTCGGAAGAATCGTAATGGCATCCATGCTAAGGCCATTCACAACTATTGACAACTTGAGAAATTTATTCTGTTCTTCGATTTCGTAAACCCCCAGGGTGACTAACACTTTGCGCCAGGAAGCGCCAGCATCGGTATTGAATTTCGTTATTTTTTTAGGTGATGTTATGAATGCTGTTGTACGTGTCTAAATTAAGCAGAGCCAATTCGAAATTGTTGTCAGAGTCCAAATGAATGGGAGTGTTTAGATTAATTCTCAAATCAGTCTTTGCCGGAGAGAATAATTGAACAAAAATCCATGATGTTGTCTTTTTTTTAATGCGATATAATTGGAAAGATGAAAAAAATGTGAAATTTCAAAGAGCACTCGCACGACCCCTCCAATTTCGGGAACCCCCAAAATGTTGCCAATTTGTAATTTTTATGCTGTGAAGTGCTGGAGAGCCTTTTAAAGTTATCACAATGTAAAAGCTCACGGAGCATTTGCACGACCGCTCCAGTTTTGAGAGTAATCATAATCTGATTGCTCAATAAACAGTTGCACGACCCCTCCAGTTTTCAGACCCTCTCCCTCTTTTGGTACCCCCATACTGTTAATAATTCGTCATTTTCATGCTCTGAAAGCTTTTGAGAGTTCTCACAATGTGAATGCTCAAAAAGCATTCACACTACCCTTCCCCCACCCTCAATTTTGAGACCCCCATAATGTTAGTAATTCGCCATTTTCACCCTCTGAATTATTTTAGAGTTATAACTTTGTGAAAGCTCACAAGGCACTCGCACTCGCTACTGTTGCTAATTCGTAATTTTCATGCTCTGAAGGCTTTCGAGAGTTATTACAATGCTAATGCCCCAAAAGGATTAGCACTACCGCTCCCATGACGTCACTTCTGGTCAAACGACCTTCCTACTCGGAGGTGGACGCATTTAGTTAGCAATAAGACTCCTGTAGCAAAAGACACTTTCCCATGGGTGACCTCGGCCCACTTTAACCTCGACCCAGTAACCTGGTGACCCATCTTGTCTATGGCCGCACTTCCAATATGTAAAAAGGTAACAAAAAACACCTTCCCACCCTCCTTCAGTTCGACAAAATCTAAAAAAGTGTGGGATGATCCGGTGATCCATCTTGACTATGACCGCACTTCCAGTTTTCATGGGCACCACCATCTTGAATGACGTCACTTACGGTACACATGGGTGCCTCCATCTTGGATGACGTCACTCCCAGATTGCATGGGGGGGATTGAGGCTTAATGGCACGTCGACAACTTGGTCATTAGCGCCAACCTCAGTCACAGTGCAGTGGTCCAGGTTGCCCCTGCACCACACATTACAGAGATGTGCAGAGATTGCATGGGTGCCGCCATCTTGGATGACGTCACTTCCGGTCGCGTGACCTATGACATTACGCAGGGGTGTTGAGGGGTGGGTCCTCATATAGCAAATTACCACTACTACTCCTGTAAGATTATGGAATCCGTTATTAGGGACGTTATACTTCAGTTTTATGTGGAACATTCTGTCATCAATGCTGACCAGTTTTGCTTTCTCCCTGGTCGTTCTGCTACTCTTCAGATGTTGCTTGTCCTCGACCATTGCACTAGATTTGCTTGATATTGGCATTCCTTCTGATACGATATACTTTGATTTTGAAAAGTATTTGAGTTGGTGGTTCATCTAAAGTTATTATTTAAATTAGAAAATTGTGGTCTTGTTGAAGGCCTTGCTAGACGGATCTCTTGCTTTTTGAGTAACTGAGCACAACAGCTATCACTTGCCAATACTATCTTATAGTGTTTCTGTACCATGTGTGGTGCCCCAGTCTCCGTCCTCGGGCCGCTGCTTTTTTTTTGTTATTTACCTTAATCACCTTAAGTCTGTAAATGATAATGTATTTGGGTTTAAATTTGCTGACAATTTAAAAGTTAGCATTAAAAATTTCCGGCAATGCGAATCTGTGAATCTTGATCTGGAGTCCCAAAACGTGGCTGAGTGGTCCTGCAGATGACAACTTCCAATCTCAACTAACAAATGTTTTGCCTTCCATGTTGGTCTTTGGAATGCTTGTTTTAATTATCGTTTGTAACAATATATGCTACCATCGGTCTTAGAGGTTAGAGAACTTGGTCTGTGGTTTTCACAGAATATGAAGTCATCACTCCACTGTCAAAAAATCTCGAGTCGGACTTATCGTCAGGCAGCCATTGTAAATAAATGTTTTATGTCTGGGCACTGATGGACTAAAGTATGGGCATTCAAGTTTTTGTAAGACCACTCTTAGAATATGCGACTCCAGTGTGGACATCGCATCTTGTGGGGGATATTGTCCTTCTTGAGGCTGTTCACCACAAATTTACAAAGTGTTTTCCAGGCTTTTGAAATTTGAGCTACTCAGAACGACTTAATCAGACTCTCCTGGAATTACCTGAATTGAGACGTATAAAGTTTGATCTCATTTTAACATTTTAAATTTTGCATGGTCTCATTCCTGTGAGCCTCCCATTTGATTTGGCTCCGGGACGTATTTGCAGCAAAGGTCACCTATGAAAACTTGTTAGGCAGGTTTCCATTCACAATACTCGCCCAAAAATGTTTCTCGGTTCTGGTGGTCAGTATTTGGAATGCTCTGAGTAAGCATGCTGTAAACCAGTCCAGTGCAAGGGTTACGTCGTTCGCTGGCATCTGAGAATCTCCTACCCTTTTTTAAACATACATACTTGGTTATGGCATCAGTGGCTCACCACCCTTACGTTTTCCTACCACCGTGACGTTGTTGAAACTTATATTATTGTATTAACATATTGCTTTAATATAAGAGAAATTTTAGCCATTAAGACACCAGATTTAATATAGCCAAGCACTTTCACCTAATAAGGCATATCAGGACTAAAAAGGAAAACAAAACAAAACACATCACAAACACATATAATGAGATTTTGTTTTCTGCAAAAAAATGGTGCCCAACGAACCCTGAATTATCGAGCTTGAGTTGAAGCCTTCAGTGCACAACTAATTCGAAAGCCTTTTTAAAATCGAACTGAATGACGTTAGTCATGGCCCCAGCATCTAGTGTTTCAGACCAGATGTCCACGGGTGACAGAGGCTGCTGGGTCTTCGGCTGGCCAGGAATAAAGCCGAATGGGTAATTTTAATAAGATTGGATTCCAAGGTGAAGTCAAGCAAATGCTCACGAATAAAGATTTCCATAATTTTGCAAGAATTGGTGGTTAGAGAAATGGGACAGCAATTTTGTTGGTCAGACGAGTTTTTTTCTTGTTTATGGGATCACCGTAGTAGTGGATCAAATAGATGGCAGGCATCCAGTATTTAAAGAAAGATTAAAAATGTAAAGTAAAAGTCTGAAAATACAAAATCTGATTTTGTGATGGAAAAAAGCCGAATGCCCATCAGGAACAACAAACAACACGGCTATTCCTTCAGACTGATAAAATATTTAGTCAGGCAAACCTCACACCACTGCAACATTCAGTACTGTCATTAAAACCTGAGTTAGCAGGCAAGGGGCATTTTTATCAAGAATCCCATTTGTGATAAAGACAGAATTCAGAAGTTCTGAGTTAACATGAATATCCATGATATGAGACCCATTCAGTTTAATTGGTGGAACAGAGGTTCATGGGATGAGAATGGAGAGAATTCAGAAAACTGCCTTAGCATTAATATCCGTGATAAACAAAGATGTAAAACTATTTACATTGCCTTTTGAATAGGCCCCCTCTGTTTAAGCAGTGGAGCAGAGCTGACGTCTGCCATTTTAGACCTATAAAATCTAAAAAGACCATAGTAGAGACCAACCAATTCCTTGTTCTCCACTATAACATTAATTTTAATGACAGATGAATAATCATGTTTAAAATTATTGAATGTTAAGTGATTTTCAGTTAACCTATTACGTTTGACGTTTTTCCAAGCAGCAAGTGTGCAGCGTCATAATTTGATTATTTTCTTTGGGGTGTAACCCCTTGAACTCCTCCCACCATAATTTATAGTAAAAGAAAGATGAAGACGAAAACCAGGTCAGCAAAAGCATCAGAAAAAGCAAGCAATGAATCCTCCACCCTCTTGTAGTACTCAACCTTATCCTTTTAGTGAACCTCGGCAAGGTTTGCCTGGCAAGTACTTAATTATGTTCCTTTGGTAGTTCCTATCGTTAAGGTTGTAGTTGAGAGTTCTTCTTTTTGGGTTTATGATGGTCATCTGTTGTTGATTTGACAAGATTGATCTTTAGAAAGCTATAAACTGTGAAAAACAGTTTCATAGCAATGCAGTCGAGACAACACAGTCACCTTTATTTCTCTTATTTACCAATCCATCCTAAGAAAAACCTCAATTTTCCATTACACCCTTGCCTTCCAAAACAAATGTCTTTATTCTGTGATTGCTAGTGCGAGAAAGGCTGAAAATTTACTGGTCACTTGTCAGATATGGTGCAGGTGCTCGAGCCAATCTAATTATGAATAACAAAGAGCGGGAGGGAAGTAATTACTGATCATGAAAGCTACAGGTCATCCAGGGGATTGGTGTTGCCATCTAGTTATTAGATATTAATTAATTTGCGTCACCATACAATACTATTACACAGGTATAAAAAATAAACTCGTTAAAATCGTAAAATTGAAAAGATGAAAAGTCAAAAGGTGAAGAAAACATTTGTTCTAGTTTTAAAAAAATAATGGTGAGCTAAAAACTAACTGTATCTACCAACTGTGAACTTCGTTTTCTCAACAAACTTAATTTTTTGGTTAAGTTCTCCGCCACTACACCTGGTGATCCAAGTTCGATCCAGCCCTCAAGACAACATTTCTTTGCTACAATATTTTAAAGAAGTAAAATAAATTTCGCGAAAAATACCAACTGGGGAATAATTAAGGCCAACCACAGTTAAAGGACCATGCATTCACCTGATCACAAACATGTAGACAACAACCACACCTGGGATGGAGGGTGCGAAAAGGGCAGCCATTTTGGGAAAATGGTTCTTCTTTTCTGCTCTTCATGATTTTGGTCTTCTTGTCTGCTTGTGGTTGTCTCTGCCTCTACAACGTAGGTGTTTCGTGTATATTTGTAGGTTAGTTCCACTTAATCAAAAATAACCTCTGTTTAGGTATGTAAATCGACTGATAATGAACATAATTTAGCCGAAGAGACCGCGGCTCACCCGCGGGTGGTATTGCTCTTTTCTTAATCAAGAAATATATTTTCAACTTAATTGCTACATCCGGTGGTGTGGAGGCACATAGTTTTGACCTTTGGCCAGATCTCGCTAGAGTTACTTTGGGTTACATTCCAAAAAGTACTGATGTTGAAATTGTCAATAGAATGTGCGACTTCATAAATCCACTATGTCACCAAATCTACCAAACATTATAGTGGGTGACTTCAATATGTCTCATATTGAGTGGAATCACGCAAGATGTAATGTTGTTCCTCAAAGTCATTTTTTTTGATACGGTTACTAAGTTGGGCCTTAATCAACTTGTTCTTGAACCTACTCACGATAATAATATTCTTGATCTGGTTCTTGTTGATAATGACCGTCTTATTTTTGATGTCAATGTTGAAACCATTTTGGTAACAGTCACCACTGTATCGTAAAGTTCTCCATCACTTGTGATGCCTCTTTTTCTTCACAAAAAACGTTGCGTCGGTGAAAAAGGTTGTTGACTTTAAAGCTTTGCGTAGCCTTCTGCATGATATTGACTGGTCGGCTGACCTCGATGGTATCCATAACATTGAAACTCTGTGGACCTCTTTTCACAATCGCCTTGTTGAGGCTGTAAGCCTTTGTACTTTTACTAAAGGTTTTTGCTCTGATAAAGTGACCTAACCTTAGTCCATTCGGAAGTTGGTTAACAAAATGAAAAAGCTGTGGGAGATTTTTTTGATAGAATGACATCTCTCAAATCCCGTGTGGCGAACCAACATGCACAGCTAGCTACATAGGAACCACGAAACAGGAACTTAATAAAAGGATTTCATCGCACAAATCCAACCTTAAATACAAAGATAAAACCAACTCTCTTGTTCAGCACCAGATAAAGACAAGGCACACCCCAGATCTTCAAAATACGCAAGTCATTATTCAAGAAAATAATTTTCGTGCACGTCTTAACTTAGAAACACTTTGCATCCTAACACAACGACCACCAGTCCATAAACATTTGATGCCTAATAATAAACAGTTTTCAGAATATATACCAATCCTTCACAAATTTTGAATCGCAAATTTTTCCCACCAGGGCCATCCCACATAAATAGCCGCCACCTCTGCTCTACAAATCACTTCTTCCCTGTTTCGTTAGGGAGAGGTCCTCCCAGTTCAGCTTTTGCGCTGACTGGGCTTCACTTTTATCTTTTTTAACTTTTTATTTTTTACCTTTTACTGCTCTGGCTTGCTTTTCTTTAGAATGGGAAACCATTTAAGTGTATCTTGTTGACTTGTAGCTTATGCTATAAAATATATTTTTGCTTGACAACGGGATGATAAATCCAGAAACGTCGCATTTTACTGTGTACATGTGCACTTGCTGGCTTTTTAAAACATTAAATCCAGAATCGCAAAATATGAGTTAACGAGGTATGTCAGGTGGACTTAGCTATTCTTACTTTTTGTTTTATGTGGCTCTTTTTTTTTCTTCCCCAGCCAGCTTTTTATTGTTCCTAAACTTTTCTTTGGGCAGGTGTTAGTGGTCACCCATGACCCTTCCTGTTCCCATTGCAAGCTCTGGTGCATAAAATGTTTTTATATTATTTTAAATAATTTTATAGATGATCGTCAATTTTTGGAATGATTTTGATTTTGTTCCAAAAAAAATGTGTTGCATCAGTTTAGTTTTTAAAGTTCCTATTTATGAAATAACTTGCTAGAGCAGAATGATATTTCGTACATTTACAGTAAATCCATTATTCTTCTGACCTTGAACCTTAAAGTCTTAAACTTTTTGCCAGAAGTATATTAAATTAAGAACTGCATACTCATAAGTGTTAGCCTGACCATGCACAGCTCCATCTTGTACTAATTGGGCTCAGTGACCTGATTTACAGAATGTGCAATAGTCACAGATTTTTTTTCACTGTACAGTACAACCCTTCCTTTTGCTCTCCATCCTCCACTTCCTCTTCCATCACTTTCTGTCTCTTCCTATCACCCTAAAACATTAAGGATGGCGGATTGGAGACCGGTGTTTTCTTAACTGTAGCTTTGAGAGTTTAGTGGGCAGCTCCTCCTTTATCTTTCCCCACCTGCCAGTTCCAATTGCAGCAGTTATAGCTTTGACCGTGGGTAACTGTTTGGCAGAGACCCTCTGCCTGGACGATTGTATAACTTGAGTGACCAATTCGAAAAAAAGAACCACAAATTAAACCTTAGCAACCCATGCTGCGGTCGTTACAAAAACGCATTTATCTTATGTGTTGGAAGGTGACATAGTCTGCACATTCCCCAGGTACTAAGCAAATGAGCCATACAGAACAGACGAACCTTATAACTACGTTAAACTAAAATATTTATCTAGAAAATATCACGCATGCTGTTTAAATATTTGAAATACACGAAAGCACGAACTGTCACATCATACAGGTTTGATGATGTTATCATTGTTTCATTTATTGTGACTCAATTTATTTAATTGCTCTGTTATTGTTGAATTTTTGGAACTACGGTCTTAGCAAAAAAACCAGCTTCATTGGGTAGATGTATTTTTCTAGTATATGTCTTTCCCTTATAAGATAGTGTACTCTGTAGTTGAATACAACAGGGGCAAATGAAATATCAAGTAGCTGTTTAAATAGCCTGAAATAAATTCAGTCGGAATCGTTTCTGTTGCTCTGTGTGTTTCATTGTTATCACTCTGAGAAGCCATTTGACGCAACAAATTAAAATAGGTTAACAGAAATATGGCTTACACCACAGTTACACATTTAAACTGAAGTTGACGTTAAAGTTTCTAGAAGGTTCTGAAAACTTTTTAACTTTTAAAATTTAGCACGAAGTAGTGGAAATAACGGCATGTGAAAAATTTATTTTTCTTATTTTTTGTATGAACAAAACACATGCAGCATGGGGGGAATGAGGCTTAATGGCACGTCGACAGCTAGGTCATTAGCGCCAACCTCAGTCACAGTGCAGTGGTCCGGGTTGCCACTGCACCACACATTACACAGATATTATTCAAACCCCTAATCTAAATCTTGTCATACATTTGTACCTCCAGCAAAAATTGAAAGACACTGGACAGGAGGACAGACTTATCGCCAAATTGACGCGCAATGTCAAGCGGAAGACAGAAACGACGACGAACACCATCAAGATGGCGACAATCAACAAGGAAGTTCCGGACCGTAAGTGGCCGCCGATACCAATAACATTCAGGAGGGTCAACCCCCCGCAAAAGGAAACAGTGAGTAAGTCGAGTGTGACCAATGCGCAAACGGGCCAACACCACCTCCTCACGGCGACTGCGGCGACACACCGAGTGCCATTCCTCGACAGTGCCTTTAATAGCTCGTAATTTATTACCGTCCTGTCTGTCCCACAAGGCTTGCCAAAAAGCGTGTAACATCAGACGCAGAGTTAGAAAGGCGTCTGAGGGAACAAGGCTGAGATCCCTTCCGAGAGGGCCAGAAAGGGCCCCTTTAGCTGCAGAATCTGCTTGCTCATTTCCACTTATCCCAACATGGCCCGGGATCCAGCAGAAAAGCACGGTTTTTCCACTGGCCAGGCAAGCGGGAAAGCAAAGCTTGCACACCCTGTGTCAAGGGGTTCCGAGGATTGTAATTAGCCAAGGTCTCCAGGGCACTCATGGAATCGCTAAAGATAATGAAATGCGTCCCCTGAAGGTCAAGGATCTATTCCACCGCCAAACCGAGAGCCAAAAGCTCTTCAGAAAGCAGAATAGCCTGATGGAAGTCAATGGGCAACCGTCACTCCATTACAAACACAAGCACAAGCCACGCCAACGTCTGACTTAGACCCATCAGTAAACAGCCGCTGATAACCGGCGTACTGAGAACACAGCTGCCGGAACTCCAGAAAGTACCTTGCTGGTAGCGTGGAACCCTTCGGGAGGGACGCCAGAGCGAAAATGAAAATGCCACTTGAGACAAGCCAAGGGGCCACTGGCATCCCCCCAAGCCTCGAGACGCAGGGCATTTCTAAGGCTATTTCCTGACAGGACTGCTGGAGCCGATCGCGGAAATCACCCTTACCCACCCAGCGTCTACCAACCCACAAGTCTGGCCCAAAAACCATGGACCAAGCAGGACTGGATTGCACAGCATGCAAGCGCACTGCATACTGAATGGCAAGCTGCCCCCGACGAATGGCTAAAGGTGGCTCCGAGGCCTCAGCATAGAGGCTGACCACTGGAGACGTCTGGAATGCCTCAGTCGCCAGATGCAGGCCACTGTGATGCACAGAGTCCAACATCTGGAGAGTGGAGTCACTAGACGAACCATACACCATGCGCGCATAATCAAGTTTGCTGTGGACAAGGGCTCGGTAGAGGCGCAACATGGCAGTGCGATCAGCACCCGATGAAGTGCCCGACAGAACCCGCAAGATGTTAACGCCCGCAAAGCCTGTCTTTAAGTTGACGCAAATGTGAATGCCAAGATAACCTGGAATCGAACACCAGACCCAGGAAACGTGCCTGCGGCACAACAGGAATTTGTGCCTGTCCCAAGTACAGGCAAGGATCTGGGTGCAGTGTTTGTTGGCGGCAAAAGTGGACGCACATAGTCTTGTCCGGAGAAAACCGGAAACCATTACTGACTGCCCAGGTCTGGACTTTGTTAATCGCCAGCTGTAGCTGCTGCTCGCAGGTTTGCATGCGAGCTGCCCGAAAGCACAGGCAAAAGTCATCGACAAACAATGACTGGGGAACAGCAGCTTGCTGAGCAATGGGGTTGATCCCTATAGCAAACAAGATGACACTAAGAATACCTCCTTGAGGCACACCATTCTCCAAGACAAATGGGCGGTAAAGAGTCGCCCCGACACGAACGCGAAAAGAACGGCCTGAGAGGTAAGCGGAAAGCAACAGTGGCATTTGTCCCCTCAAGCCACAGTCATAGAGATTACGAAGAATCTCATAACGCCAGGTCGTATCATAAGCCTTCTCCAAGTCAAAGAAAACCTGAACCAGATGTTGAAGCAGGCGAAAAGCGTCCTCACATCCGATTCAAGGGACACCAGATGATCGATGGTTGACCGAAACCGTCGAAAGCCGCGCTGGGACACAGATAAGAATCCCCGTAATTCTAGCACCCAGACCAACCTCTCACTGACCATCCGTTCCACAAGTTTACAGACACAGCTAGTCAGAGCGATTGGACGATACTGGAAGGAGCAGTAGGGTCTTTGCCCGGTTTCACAATCGGGATGACCACTGCTGTCCTCCAAGCTGCCGGAACAGAACCTTGTGCCCACACACGGTTGAACATCTCCAGCAAGAACTGCTGGAAGCAAGAGGCAGATATTTCAACAGCTGATAGTGAACATCATCAGGCCCTGGGGCAGAGTCATGCGACTTGGACAAAGCTGAAACGAATTCCTGCCTGGTAAACGGTAAATTGTACTCCTCTAGCCCGTCGGAGCGAAAGTCTAGAGAGTGAGCTTCTTCTCTATGCTTTATTCTGAGGAAACCAGGATCATAATGGTTATCACTCGAGACCCGCACAAATGCAGACGCAAGACAGTCAGCGATATCCGGCACAGAAGTGAACACGGTATTTGTCACCTTCAGCTGTGAAACCGGGGAAGGCACGTTCCTCCCAGAGATCTGGTGCACTTTCCGCCACACCTGCTGAGAAGGCGTGGAGCGTGTGATCGACGAAACATAAGCCGCCCACGAAGCACGTCTAGCCTGACGGATGACGTACATGGCATGGGCACGACAGCGCTTAAAGGCTACAAAGTTGTCAGTAGTTGGGCTGACCGTAAATGCATGCAACGCTCACCGTCGGGCCTGAATGGCCCGCCTGCAAGCAGGCGTCCACCATGGAACAGGAACCGCCGCGGCTGTGTGGACGTACGCGGGATAGTAGCATGAGCAGCAGCAAGGACCACATCAGCGAAATGAGTGGAAAGTTCATCCACATCAGAAAAGTCCTCAACCGCACAAAACCAATCCGATTCAATGCCATAAAAGCCATATTTTATCAATCTGCTTTCACCAAAAGGATACAAAAGTATGTAGAGAAAAACAAATTCTTTAAGAGCTTTACCACACACTAGTTTTTGCGGTTCTGGTTAGTACATAAAATTACAAAGAAACTCAAATTTACAAGTAAAAAATTTGTAATATTGTTGTCAGTATGCTGTTTAGCTTGCAATTTAGCCGAAAATTAAACCCATGCTTACTTTTGCGATCTTTCAGGGACAGTAACACCAACTTGCGTGACACTACCAGGTAATATTCCTGTAGGCAAATCTTTCTCACGGCTTTGCTTCATTATGGATTTTAAAATAAGTCATATTAACAAGTAGGCTATATTTATTGTTCTACAATGATGGAATAGCCTTGCTTTCATAATGCACTTTAGAAGTTCTCAGCAAGCTGAATTTTACATACATCTACTTTGGTTGTTATCTGTTTGAAATTTTTGGTTTGCAATTTATGAACCATATTTGCTGAAAGTGCGAACTACCGGAGTTTATAATAATATCTGATAGGAACAAGGAGTGTTTACACTTTACAGTACTCGAGCTTTATGCTTGTATAATAAGACGAAAACTTAGCACAACTCATCAAAATTTTGTACGACAAAAATGCTTCCAAAAAACTGCTGATGTGGAATTTTAAAAAACCAAGATTAATCCATTCACCATAACCAAATATGTTGTGTAATTAGCTTAGTGATTTTGTGCCCTCTAATACTGTAAACAAGATTATATCCAATTGGCTGGAGGAAAGTTACAAATAAAAACTTATGCAAACCTATTTAAGTTGCCTTTTGGACTTGAATGTCAGACTGCTGGAGTGGGGAATTCAACCCATTACCTTTGAAACCAAAGGCCAAAGTCCTATCGCTATGCTACGGTCATGGGTTCAGGTCCCTGCTCAGTCATTGTAACATTTAAGTTCAAAAGGAAATGTGACGGTGTGGCTTAGCAGTAGGACAGTGGCCTTTGGTTTCAAAAATCGTGGGTTCAATTCCTTGCTCAGGCAGTCTGATATTTAGTCCAAGGGCATTATAAATAGGTTTACAGCTATTTTCTCTCTAGTACATAGTGAAGATAGTATTATTCATATACTCACATTTTGTGCTATTAAACTATTATATTATCTTCTTTTAAATATATTAACTTTTCTATTATGAATTTTTATTTTAAAATGTTGCAGTTTTGGAATACTTGGTATTTATTTTTTTCAACAAAATGTTATACACAAACAAAACGTTACGTGTGCGATAAGTTAAGTTTCTCTCTACTTGTTAAAATGCACATGGATAAAAATTCTTGAATTTTCTTTGAAATAAGCATATGTACAATTAAGAAAATTAAATCCGTCTAAATGCAGTTGTGCTTTACCAATTAAATTATTGTTAAAGCCAACAGCACTTGAACAGATGCAATTTTCTCAATTCTACAGGTGCATATTTCAATTAAAAAATCATCTGTGTTTAGCCGTGTATATTTTAACAAGCAAAATGAAACTTTGATCCTGTAACCCGTATTTTTACAGCTTTTGAGTTGGATTTTTAATCTGGATACCATTTTTATGGCTATTGTGTCGCTCTACAAAGGTTTATGATTGTAATCGACAAATTAATTGATGCGATGTTTTTTGCCTAACTTGGTGTGGGTGAATAGTTGTGGGCAGTAAATTTTTTCATTTGCTAAGGTGTGAATGCACGTACATGCAGTGATTGTTGCTGTCCACTTTGAAACAATTCAGCTCAGCTCTGAAAACTTGCACCTACGAAATAAATACCAGATTCCATCGGTTCTAACTGCCAATTTCGAGTTCTTTTGGCCTGGAAATTTACGACCAAGCTTAGTTGGGTTTAAAACTATATGCGTTTTGCTGAAACACGGATTCTCTCATTTTACCCATCAACAATCAACTGTTTAGAAAAACAGAACGCGTGCATAAAGAATGGACCCTACGTTTGTTGATCGGCGTTGTTCCTTAATTACAGTGGTTAAAACAATGTAACACAATAAAATTTTTCGTTCAGGACCCTGTAACTCTGGAATGGCTCGAACAATTGAAAAAAATGGTCTCTTTAGGGAGGAAGAACCTGGAAATTAATGGCTTCGACCATGTTTCAAATCTTTGGAAGTAGTAGCAATTTTTTTCTGAAACATTGGCAGAGCAACAACAAAAAGAACAAGAAGTGAACAATTTTCAAATTTTGGTTTGGCTCCTTACCTTTACTATTGCACATAATTGCATAATTTTTGTTATTTGATATAACTTTCATCCCTAACTTTCATCTGGACAAGTTTGGTCGAAAATATTGAATAGGAATGCAGATTTTAATTGTTCTAGTTTTGATCAAGGTAAGAATTCAGTTTTATATAAATATATGCGCCTATATCCACTTACAATAATTCAAATTCATGATCTGCAATAGTTTATTGGAATTGATTTTACATAAAATTATGTTACAAACCATTTTGTAGTTTTTTATCACGTATTACTTTATTAAAATTATACTAGAAGAGTTAAACAAAAATGTTAAAAAATGTGGACTGTTTATGTAGTAATATGTTATACTTTCTGGTAGCTTAAAAAGCCAAGTTTGTAAATATTTCTACGATATTTTCTATAACATTTTTCAAAATTATTGTTTGTGCTAGTTTAACGAATATTTAATTGTGTCCATTGACATTATCTTTAATATATACATAATCGCTGTAAGTTATGTAAACGATAGAGGAAAACAAGACAACAGCGAAAATCATACACGGCAAATAACATAGTACAGTAAGCCACCTTTACGCACTTACGTTTCATCGGGGTGGCCTGACCCAGATTCGAACACTATGTCAGTGATATGGGGACGAATTGGGTTGTCAGTTCGAATCCGTGTTATGCCACTCGAAGGGAACGCAAGCACATAAAGGTGGCTTACTGTACGATGTTATTTCTAGGGTATGGTTTTAGCTGTTTGGCTCGTTTTCCTCTTTCCTTTACATTATCTTTAGATTCTCATTTCTAGTCAGTATAACATGTTATTTCAGTCACTATTTATGCTACAATTTTTATTTGTCACTTAATACCTTACTGGTGATTTTTCTTAAATAAATAAAGCTAAAATTAAATACCGGTGTCAATTGGACCAGAGCTCTACACTCCTTGTTCCTCATGTACGTTTACAATTACTTAGCTATAACAAAATGTACTAGTTTTACAAAACTGCAAAACCAATCAGAGGTTTTAAAGGCTTATTTATAATTCCACACGTAGGTCAAAACTACATGGAAACAGTCTTCCATATTCGACACAATTACTCCAGTTTCCTACACAAGGTAGACAATTCCGAACACGTCCGTATACCTTGCAGACAAATACTCATTTCGGAAGGTTAAAGGTTTACAGCTACTTAACCTTCTTTAGTTGCAGTAGATGACTAGGCCTACATGAGTTTGTTTTAGTTGTAGCAGATGAAAATTCGATTTCTCACAAGGAATTTTACTTTGTACTCATACGCCAAAATTTCATGTTAGGTTTGGACTCTCTTCTAATTTTTGAAGTGGCTCGTTTGGGACCAAAGAGAACATCAGTTCTTCTTCTTATTTCGTTGAAAGGAGAAATGGCAATTTGTTTCATCTGATTTTTTTTTATTCGACGCTAGAGGTTAAATTTTGGACCGTCGCAAGACGAACTACTAAGCATTTGCTAAAAATATTTTCAAAATTCGAAAAGAAAAGTTAGAGGTTTGAATGCGATCAGATACAGCCCTATTCTACACATAGTTCTAACCTATTTCTAACTGCCCTAGTTCTTACCATAATTCTAACCTAGTTCTAACCGCTCTAGTACTAACCACAAATTAGAAATTTAAGAGAAGTTACTACGTAGCTGCAGGTTAACCTGTCAAGGGAGCTGTGCTGAGGACCTCAGTCATATAGAAATCATCATCCATTTCAACAAAATCCTCCATGTGAAGACAAACTATCGGTATTCCAAAGCCTTCCTGCAAGTTTGCATTACGAGATAATATGTGAAAGATGTGAAAGGTGTAGTGCGTTCGTGTTTTCATTGTCTTGTGCATAATGCTTTTTAGAGCGGTTACTCTACAACCGGAAAAACTGAAGACAGTCGTGAGCGATTTGTCATTCTACATATTTCATACCCCAGCCCAAGATGAAATATAACTTGTAGCTGCCGTGAAACAAGTTGACTGCCCATGAAGATAATGATGACTAAGATATGACACATGGTATTGATTTAATTTACGGATGGCTTCCCTTGACCACAAACTTAAAAGTACACTTAAAAGTACACTTAAAAGTTTCTGCAGACATTAAAAAAAGATTTTTGCCTCATTGATAAAAATAAAATAAAAAATATTTAAGAGGGTGACAGATTGACACAGGAACCCTGTGCTTCATCACACCGCAGATTTCTTTACCTTAATTGAATAGAGCGGTAATAATGTTCGTAAAATTAGGATGTACCTCATTCCTCATGAAGATATTTCAGTCTGTATTTTAAAACCCACGTTAAAACAATAAAAAATGAAGCCATCATGGCTGTTTACTCAGGCTTATACGAAAACTGTACTGAACAAAAGATTTTGAAATTAAAGAAAATCTGTTTATGTGGGTTCCATGCATCAATCCCATGCATCAACCCTTTATACAAAGTTTCAAAAGTTTTGTATCCTTTTGTTCAGCAATAATTTTAATATTTGTATTATTAAAGAGACATGATGACATTTGTTTACCTTAAAAATAAAAATAAAAAGTTAGAATACCTTCATGATTAATGAATTAGACCCAACATTTTATGTAATTATTTAGCCAAGTACGCAATGTTGGTAAGTTAGGGTCAGTGGTCTGATGATTTACTGGGTTATTATGTAAACTTTAACAATTATTATTGTTAAAAAATGTATCAATGATGCAATTATAAAAGGTTATAAACGGTAAGTGTTGCTGAACCTTATAATTCGGTTTGTTTTTTGACAAATTCATTAAATTCCATTCCTGACCAAAGTTGATATCATGTTTCCGAAAAAAACTTACTGCTGAATTGTGGTTCTCCTACAGGAGCCTGAAATTGTTATTTTATCTAGAAGTAATTTGTACAAAGATGAAAGCAATGGCATTAGCCCTTGAAAACTGTCATAAATAACATTTCAAATTTCTACAAAAATCTGTTTGCTGGAAAGACGTCATTTTTCCAAAACGGCACACAAATTCGACATTTTCACTGTTTTTTATTGAAATATGAGTTCCCCTTTACAGTTAGCAAAATTGTACATCCTAAGTTTATTGTTCCTCTTGAAATTTCATTTCCAATGTTACCAAACATAACCGAAAGTGTTACTGTAAGTGGTACTGATGTGTTAGCGAAAAGACACCATTTTTTTTTTCAAAATGGCATCTGAATATGACACTTTAAATTCCCTTTCACAGTTAGGGAATGACACCATTGTCGTTATAGTTCCTCTTGAAATTTCCTTTCCTCTGATACCAAACATACACGGCAGTAACTACCGGAAGTGGCACTAATGAATCATGATTACTGCATAGTGTATGCCGTAATGGAAATAATAGTGCCCAAAATTGAAGAAATTGTTCACTTTGCGTAAAGAGAATTAAATTTGGCATGGATGCACGTGAAGGGGGACTGGAAAAACATGCTATGTTAAGTTCAAAAAACCCCTGAGTGGGATGGGGGGGGGGGGTAAACGGGTGACCTAATACCCCCAAAAGAATTTTTTGGTTTTAACTCATTAACTGTCAACAAATCAAAAGCATAATGTGAGGCGAAAACGTTCAGCATACAAGTCTAGACAGGAAAGGTGATATATATCTTTTACGTAAAAGCAACCCTTGAAACACAAAATCATATTATCTCTCTAATTCACACGAATGCTCCTTTTTTTCAATTGGTTGTTAAATTGATTTTCGTGTTCAAATTACTCCTGCTTGCCCTCTAATTGCCCGAATTGGGCATGCTTAGGATTTTCTGAAGTGAGAGGATCGATTCTTTCCGTCAATTCTAGCCGAAATTGTTTAGCTTTTGAATGGTAAACAAAAAACTGTTTTTTTTAGACAATGCTCTATAGTCTTTGCACCTTTCTTCTCAACAGCAATAAAACAACAACAAACAAGAAATGGTAAAAAAAAAGCTCATCTAAGAGTCTTCGTTGTACCCAGGACTCGTCACATTTCTGTATATAACATTAGACAATAATCTTAGCGAGCTACTTGTGAATTTTTACTAATAATTTGTATTAGCTACATACAACGCCGTTCATTGTAAACAACCACCTTACAGCGAAGGTTTACCTTATCCCATTCCGTCAATCACTGCAATCAGTATGAGTCTAAATTCATGGTGTCATTCAAACGAAGGGGAAATGTCTCTCGTACGCATTATAGTGCATTGCCATAGGGCTGAAAAAAGGGTCCCGTGTGCAGTTTAATGAAGCAAACAAATAAGTTGGATAATCTTGTTCTATAGTTTGTTCCACATTATGTTTTCAGAAAACTGACTGAATGGCGATCGGTTCCTTGCACTTAGAGTGCAAAAACATGTGGATAGCACACTTATAGATGCAGCATAGTTACTGTTTATGAATGGGATGTTTATGAATGGGATGTTTACGGATTTTTTTGCACTCGTAGTGGAAGAAAACCTGGCGTCATACAGTTAGTTTTCTGAAAGCATAATGTGGAACAAAGTATACACCATGCTAGCTACCTTTTGCACCATGGTGTCATCCCCATATGCAACCGGAAATGGCGATATGACATCATCAAAATGGCCGCCGACATAGGTTAAATAAACACTTATATCCCTGCAACCACTTGACCGATTTACTTTTTCTTTAGCTCGTTTTAAAGCTATTGAGATACACTACCGTTAAAGTCCAACGAGTCAATACCAAAAATGCAAAGGATTTCACGGTATAGGCTCGCAAACATAAAAATGCCTGATTTTTACTCAAGTTTTTTTGCTTAGTTGGAAATATCGGCCAAACAACCAAACTGGTATAATACTTTCATGGGAATTAGATCATAGTAAATTCTGTTTGCTTTAAAATAAGCTATAGAAATTGAAAATCGGTTGAATGGTTCCTGAAATATCAACGCTGAGGCGAACACATTTCGCGAGGATGCAGCTAGTGGCAGTAAGGATAACTTCTGTAGTTTGTCGTTAGGCGGCGCTTATAATACGACGTTTGAACATTGTTCGCCGGCATATACGTCGTACATCATCATCTGAGGCAAGATTGAGATAAACTTTGATAACAATCCTGATGTACTAATAATCATATGCAGTATCAGAGTAAAGCGTTCAGAACTAAGACTAGTGTCGGTATTCACAATAATATTAAATTGGCCTTCAAACAACGGTGTGATTAGGCTTATTATTTTCCAATTTCATAGTCGGAATGTAGTATGGTGCTTGTCAAATCAGAACGCTCACCATATGCAATACCTATAAGACTTACAACAAATTATGAATTGTGTTTTTGTGTCAAGAATTAAAAAATGATCAGCTAGTAATTAATCCCAAGCCTAGCAGTTTAGTGAACGTTCTAACTTGTGTTCGCGAGTTGTCTATGATTACAGGTTGTATTCTTGGAAATGAAGAATCAGAATCAGAATGTGTTTATTGGGTATTGGCCCGTAGCCATGCACCCTAAGAGAAGACGATTAGACAATGACAATGCAGAAAGCTTGATCCTAAACAATACAACTTGGCACCTGTCCTGTTGTAAGGCAACAACAAACAAAAGAATTCACGACCGTGCACGTGAAACAAAAGTACAGTTGCAAATAATCCGCCTCCCTCTGTTAGCACTTCGGCGCATATTACACGTTTGGCTGTGCCAGCAAAAAACAAAAACTACGCGAAAAATTGTTGCTTTTGTGACAAAGAGGGCTCCGAAAATAATACATTACGTAAGGTTGAAACTAAACCTGCCTGCGCTCATTTAAAGGCAGAAAATTAAAAGATCCATCTTAATGCAGCTGTAGACAATGAGGACGCCATTGCTATGAATCTTCATTATCATATTGTCAAGAGCGAAATACACAAAACGACCCTTTACCAAGCTAGATGGTACGAAAACACCATCATTCTCATCCATTTTCTTTATCACAGCTGCAGCCAGTTCCGTCTCAATTTAAAGAATCTTGCGGTATGCTACGGAACACCCATAATTATGGAGCAAATTAACCAGTAATGCACTTCTATTTTTGTGATGTACCGAAAGTCCTACTGCTACAGGTCTAAGGGAATCCCGGCAATGACGTAATACAGTGGTATTGTTTGCCTTTAACAATTACTTGTTTGAGAGATATGTATACATAAGAGAGTCCATCACTGTGTTAACGTTATTATCAAACTGTTCTAAGGTGCTCTTGCTACTGGTAATTGTCGCAAGTCCGTGAACAAACCAATACATGAAAATGGATAACTGAACAGGGATTATGCCATTCATTTCTTCTGTTAGTGGTCCACCGAATTCCCATTTTCAAACCTTTTCAGCACGTCGTCATGGTATGCTGCTGCTTTGTATAAGTGTTTTCAATTCTTGCGTTGTATCTTCTTCATCTTCCAAGTAATGAACATCAGCTTCTCTTACACTTTTCAAGTGAACACGGTCAGGCTCATTTAGTCTCTCTGCTTTACTAAATTTAACATCAGGTCTATCTACAGCAATAAACTCTCGTAGATGCTGCCGGTAGTAAATAGGTTCCTGTATACCATTTCGTTGGCATATGTTCTCTTCGTCATGTATAACGTTCCCATATCGGTAATGTTCCCTTCCCCAAGGTTGGCATCAAGAATACTCATGAATGAAACAATGGAAGCTGTTTCGGCAGTTGATGATGGGATAACTTCAATTGTTTTTGTAGTGTGTTTTTTTCTCAGTACATTGTTAACTTGCTGTGTTCAACAGTTCCTATGATAATGCACGTTTCCTGGGTCTGGTGTTCGATTCCAGGTTGTCTTGGCTTCCACACTTACGCCAGCTTAAAGACAAGGCTTTGCGGGCGCTTAACATCTTGCGGGTCCTGTCGGGCACTTCATGGGGTGCCGATCGCGCTGCCATGTTGCGCCTCTACCGAGCCCTTGTCCGCAGCAAACTTGATTATGCGTGTATGGTCTATGATTCGGCTAGTGACTCCACTCTCCAGATGTTGGACACAGTGCATCACAGTGGCCTGCGTGTGGCGACTGGGGCTTTTCGAACTTCTCCAGTGGTCAGCCTCTATGCTGAGGCCTCGGAGCCACCTTTGGCCAATCGTCGGCAACAGCTTGCCATTCAGTATGCTGTGCGTTTGCGTGCTGTGCAATCCAGTCCTGCTTGGTCCATGGTTTTTGGGCCAGACTTGCGAGTCGGTAGACGCAGGGTGGGTAAGGGTGATTTCCGCGATAGGCTCCAGCAGTCCTGTCACGAGATAGCCTTTGAAATGCCCTGCGTCTTGAGGCTTGAGAGAATGCCAGTTGCCCCTTGGCTTGTCCCAGGTGGCAGTTTCATTTTTGCTCTGGCGTCCCTCCCGAAGGGTTCCACTTTACCAGCAAGGTACTTACAGGAGTTCCGGCGGCTGAGTTCTCAGTACGCCGGTTATCAGCGCCTGTTTACTGATGGGTCGAAGTCCGACGTTGGCGTGGCGTGTGCTTGTGTGTGTAAGGGTGTAACGATTGCCCATCGCCTTCCATCAGGCTATTCTGTGTTCTCTGCAGAGCTTTTGGCTCTTGGTTTGGCGGTGGAATGGATCCTTGACCTTCAGGGCACGCATTTCATTGTCTTTAGTGATTCCATGAGTGCCCTAGAGTCCTTGGCGAATTACAATCCTCGGAACCCCTTGACACAACGTGTCCAAGCTTTGCTTTCCCGCTTGCCTGGCCAGCGGAAAACCGTGCTTTTCTGCTGGATCCCGGGCCATGTTGGGATAGCAGGGAATGAACAAGCTGATTCTGCTGCGAAAGGGGCCCTTTCTGGCCCTCTCGGTAGGGATCTCAGCCTTGTTCCCTCAGATGCCTTTCCAACTCTGCGTCTGAGGTTACACGCTTTTTGGCAAACCTTGTGGGACAGACAAGACGGTAATAAGTTACGGACCATTAAAGGCACTGTCGAGGAGTGGCACTCGGCGTGTCGCCGTAGTCGCCGTGAGGAGGTTGTGTTGGCCCGTTTGCGGATTGGTCACACCCGGCTTACTCACTGTTTCCTTTTGCGGGGGGTTGACCCTCCTGAATGTTCTTGGTGTCGGCGGCCACTTACGGTCCGGCACTTACTTGTTGATTGTCGCCATCTTGATGGTGTTCGTCGTCGGTTCCATCTTCCGCATGACATTGCGCGTCAATTGGGCGATAAGTCTGTCCTCCTGTCCGGTGTTTTTCAATTTTTGCAGGAGGTACAGATGTATGACAAGATTTAGATTAGGGGTTTGAATAACATCTCTGTAATGTGTGGTGCAGTGGCAACCCGGACCACTGCACTGTGACTGAGGTTGGCGCTAATGACCAAGTTGTCGACGCGCCATTAAGCCTCATTCCCCCCTCCTATGATAATGAAGATTCATAGCGATGGCGCCCTCATTGTCTACAGCTACATTAAGACGGATCTTCATATTTTCTGAATTGCTAACTTCAATGGCTGTCTTTAAATGAGCGCAGGCAGTTTTAGTTTCAACCTTACGTAATGGATTATTTTCGTAGCCCTCTTTGTCAGAAAAGAAAAAAAATTCGCGTCGTTTTGTTTTTGACTGGCACAGCCGAACGTGTAATACACGCCGGCGAAGTGCTAACAGAGGGAGGATTATTTGCAACTGTACTTTTCTGTTATAACTTTCACGTGCACGAGCATGAATTGTTTTGTTTGTTGTTGCCTTATAACAGGACAGGTGCCAAGTTGCATTGCTTAGGATCAAACTTTCTGAATTGTCATTGTCTAATCGTCTTCTCTTAGGGAGCATGGGTACGGGCCAATACCCGATAAACACATTCTGATTCTTCTTTTCCAAGAATACAACCCGTAATCATAGTCAGACAACTCACGAATACAAGTTAGAACGTTCAATAAACTGCCTGGCTTGGAATTAATTATTAGCTGATGATTTTTTAATTCTTGACAAATTAAACACAATTCATAATTTGTTGTCTTAAGTCTTAAGTCTTATAGGTATTGCATATGGTGAGCGTTCTGATTTGGCAAACTCCATACTAGATTCCAACTATGAAATTGGAAAACAATAAGCCTAATCACCCCATTGTTTGAAGGCCAAATTTCTATTATTGTGAATACCGACGCTAATCTTAGTTCTGAACGCTCTACTCTGATACTGGACAAGATTATGATTACAGCATGGTTGCTATCAAAGTTTATTTAAATTTTGCCTCAGAAGATGATGTACGACGTATATGCCGGTGAACAATGTTCAAACGTCGTATTATAAGCGCCGCCTAACGACAAACTGTAGAAGTTATCCTTACTGTCACTAGCAGCATAAGCATCAGAATGGCAGCATCCTAGTGAAATGCGTTGGCCTCAGCGATGATATTACGGGGACCATTCAACCGATTTTTAATTTCCATAGCTTATTTTAAAGCTATCAGAATTTACTATAATCTCATTTCCATGAATCTATTGCGCCCATCTCGTTGTTTGTTTCCAACTATTTCCAACTAAGCATAAAAATTTGAGTAAAAAATCAGGCATTCTTATGTTTGCGAGCCTATACCTTGAAATCCTTTGCAAATTTGGTATTGACTCGTAGGACTCTAACGGTAGTGCATCTTAGTAGCTTTAAAAAGAGCTATAGAAAACGTAAATCGGTCAAGTGGTTGCAGAGATATAAGTGTTTACTTAACCAATGTCGGTGGCCATTTTGATGACGTCATATCGCCCCTTCCGGTGGCATATGGGGATGACACCATGGTGCAATGGGAAGCTGGCATGTTGTAGAACAAGATTATCCAACTTATTTGTTTGCTTCATTAAACTGCACACGGGATCCCTATGCCAATGCACTATTAGGAGTCCACGTGAAGTTTCGTACAAGTTTATACCTGGAAGGACGAAGACGTCTGCCAGACCTAGTATTCCATATTTCTTAGGACTAGACAGATAACTGTAATTGGTAAACTTCACGAATATGTTTGCAATTTTATAAATAACTACAATAAGTTTGATCAGAGATGTAGCTCATCATTTATGGTTTTTACATAGAGACACTGATGCCTACCTTACGATATCAACTAATCCTATACCATTTTCATAAAACGCCCTACCCCTGTTATCCTTCCTTTTCCAGCTAAAACACCTAATTTTTTTCTGTTTATTTTCAGGAGGTGTGACCACTCCAATAGGTACACAAAATTCCAATTTACTTGCACGTAAACAAGTTAACAGTTTGTATGGGTAACTTCTATATCAACTCTTATTTGCCAGGATCAACAGTTCTTATTTAAAAAAAAACTTCTCCTTTAATAATAACCTTGTTAATGCTAAGAAGACTTTTTTACTTGGATGGTTGTGAACTGGGTTTACGGTCTTTCTTATAGTTTTTTCACTATAAGAGTAATCACTAATACTTTCAGTTAGCAGCCCTAACCTCGAATTACGAAAGCCATCTGAATAAACAACCAATTATTATTAATTCCAGAAGCACTTTTTTTTTGCAATGATACAGTGATCGTCCTATTGTAATCTTACACCCTGACGCTGAAGAAAAATTGGAAATCAAAACGAAAAAAAAAAACGAAAAAAAAACAAAAAATTTTAAAAGGAATGTGTTGGGCCATTATAGTATCCTCAACTTTAGTGGAAGTCAGATATTACATCATGCTTATCATCAAATGTACTGCTCCTGCTGGGCGACTTTAACAGCCACCACGTCCAGTGGGGAGGACCTAATACTGACAACAAGGGCAGGATCCTTGAGGAGTGTATGCAGAGGGGGTCCGTTTGCATCCTGAACGATGGAGCCATGACACACTGTAACCTGGCCACGGGGAATTGGTCAGCGGTAGACTTAGCCTTTTGCTCCCTTGCCGTCCCAGTTCACTTAACTTGGGCTGTCACTGCCGATCTGCATGGAAGCGATCACCTCCCCGTTGTGTTGTCCATGACACAAAGGGGTTCTGTGGCTTCCAGGCCAGCCCGGTGGGCGCTTAAACGTGCTGAATGGTCAGCCTTTGCTGAGGCTGCTGTATTTCAGCGTGCGGTTGAGGACTTTTCTAATGTGGATGAACTTTCCACTCATTTCGCTGACGTGGTCCTTGCTGCTGCTCATGCTACTATCCCGCGTTCGTCCACACAGCCGCGGCGGGTTCCTGTTCCGTGGTGGACGCCTGCTTGCGGGCGGGCTATTCGGGCCCGCCGGCGAGCGTTGCATGCATTTACGGTCGTCCCAACTACTGACAACTATGTAGCCTTTAAGCGCTGTCGTGCCCGTGCCAGGTATGTCATCCGTGAGGCTAGACGTGCTTCGTGGACAGCTTATGTTTCGTCGATCACGCGCTCCACGCCTTCTCAGCAGGTGTGGCGGAAGGTGCGCCAGATCTCGGGGAGGAACGTGTCTTCCCCGGTTTCACAGCTGAAGGTGGCGAATTCCGTGATCTCTTCTGTGCTGGATATTGCCGACTGTCTTGCGTCTGCGTTTGCGCGGGTCTCGAGTGATAACCATTATGATCCTGGTTTCCTCAGAATAAAGCGTAGGGAAGAGGCTCACTCTCTAGACTTTCGCTCCGACGGGCTAGAGGAGTACAATTTACCGTTCACCAGGCAGGAATTTGTTTCAGCTTTGTCCAAGTCGCATGACTCAGCCCCAGGGCCTGATGATGTTCACTATCAGCTGTTGAAGCATCTGCCTCTTGCCTCCCAGCAGTTCTTGCTGGGGACGTTCAACCGTGTGTGGGCAGAAGGCTCTGTTCCGGCAGCGTGGAGGACAGCAGTGGTCATCCTGATTGTGAAACCGGGCAAAGACCCTACTGCTCCTTCCAGTTATCGCCCAATCGCTCTGACTAGCTGTGTCTGTAAACTTATGGAACGGATGGTCAGTGAGAGGTTGGTCTGGGTGCTGGAATCACGCGGATTCTTATCTGCGTCCCAGTGTGGCTTTCGACGTTTTCGGTCAACCATCGATCATCTGGTTGCCCTTGAATCGGATGTGAGGGAGGCTTTTCGCCTGCGTCAACATCTGGTTCAGGTTTTCTTTGACTTGGAGAAGGCTTATGATACGACCTGGCGTTATGGGATTCTCCATAATCTCTATGACTGTGGCTTGAGGGGACAGATGCAACTGTTGCTTTCCGCTTACCTCTCCGGCCGTTCTTTTCGTGTTCGTGTCGGGGCGACTCTTTCCCGCCCGTTTGTCTTGGAGAATGGTGTGCCTCAAGGGGGTGTTCTTAGTGTCATCTTGTTTGCTATTGAGATCAACCCCATTGCTCAGCAAGCTGCTGTTCCCCAGTCATTGTTTGTCGATGACTTCGGCCTGCGCTTTCGGGCAGCTCGCATGCAGACCTGCGAGCGGCAGCTACAGCTGGCGATTAACAAAGTCCAGACCTGGGCAGTCAGTAATGGTTTCCGGTTTTCTCCGGACAAGACTGTGTGCATTCACTTTTGCCGCCAACGAACACTGCACCCAGATCCTTGCCTGTACTTGGGGCAGGCGCAGATTCCTGTTGTCCCACAGGCACGTTTCCTGGGTCTGGTGTTCGATTCCAGGTTATCTTGGCTTCCACACTTGCGCCAACTTAAAGACAAGTCTTTGCGGTCACTTAACATCTTGCGGGTTCTGTCGGGCACTTCATGGGGTGCCGATCGCACTGCCATGTAGCGCCTCTACAGAGCCCTTGTCCGCAGCAAACTTGATTATGCGTGCATGGTGTACGGTTCGGCTAGTGACTCGACTCTCCAGGTGTTGGACACTGTGCATCACAGTGGCCTGCGTGTGGCGACTGGGGCATTTCGGACTTCTCCAGTGGTCAGCCTCTATGCTGAGGCCTCGGAGCCACCTTTGGCCATTCGTCGGCGGCAGCTGGCCATTCAGTATGCTGTGCGTTTACGTGCTGTGGAATCCAGTCCTGCTTGGTCCATGGTTTTTGGGCCAGACTTGCGAGTTGGTAGACGCAGGGTGGGTAAGGGTGATTTCCGCGATAGGCTCCAGCAGTCCTGTCAGGAGATAGCCTTTGAAATGCCCAGCGTCTTGAGGCTTGGGGGATGCCAGTGGCCCCTTGGCTTGTCCCAAGTGGCATTTTCATTTTCGCTCTGGCGTCCCTCCCGAAGGGTTCCACTCTGCCAGCAAGGTACTTGCAGGAGTTCCGGCGGCTGTGTTCTCAGTACGCCGGTTATCAGCGGCTGTTTACTGATGGGTCGAAGTCCGACGCTGGCGTGGCTTGTGCTTGTGTTTGTAAGGGAGTGACGGTTGCCCATCGCCTTCCATCAGGCTATTCTGTGTTTTCTGCAGAGCTCTTGGCTCTCGGTTTGGCGGTGGAATGGATCCTTGGCCTTCAGGGCACGCATTTCATTATCTTCAGTGATTCCATGAGTGCCCTGGAGTCCTTGGCGACTTACAATCCTCGGAACCCCTTGACACAACGTGTCCAAGCTTTGCTTTCCCGCTTGCCTGGCCAGCGAAAAACCGTGATTTTCTGCTGGATCCCGGGCCATGTTGGGATAGGTGGAAATGAGTAAGCGGATTCTGCAGCAAAAGGGGCCCTTTCTGGCCCTCTCGGAAAGGATCTCAGCCTTGTTCCCTCGGACGCTTTTCCAACTCTGCGTCTAAGGTTACACGCTTTTTGGCAAGCCTCGTGGGATGGACAGGACGGCAATAAATTACGAGCTATTAAAGGCACTGTTGAGGAATGGCACTCGGCGTGTCGCCGCAGTCGCCGTGAGGAGGTGGTGTTGGCCCGTTTGCGCATTGGTCACACTCGACTTACTCACTGTTTCCTTTTGCGGGGGGTTGACCCTCCTGAATGTTATTGGTGTCGGCGGCCACTTACGGTCCGGCACTTCCTTGTTGATTGTTGCCATCTTGATGGTTTTCGTCGTCGTTTCCATCTTCCGCATGACATTGTGCGTCAATTGGGCGATAAGTCTGTCCTCCTGTCCGGTGTTTTTCAATTTTTGCAGGAGGTACAGATGTATGACAAGATTTAGGTTAGGGGTTTGAATAATATCTCTGTAATGTGTGGTGCAGTGGCAACCCGGACCACTGCACTGTGACTGAGGTTGGCGCTAATGACCAAGCTGTCGACGCGCCATTGAGCCTCATTCCCCCCACTCATCAAGTGTACGTGAATACGCAGTTTCTTCTCCATTTAGAAATCCCCCAGCCACCAAGTGGGGACCATTTTACGGCAGGTATTATGAGACCTTCCCTTCCGGTGGTCGGTTGGCATCTATAGGAGGTGATGAAGTAAACCAGTCATTTGCCTTTAGGGCAAGGGAGGAAAAAATAGTTAAATGCTATACCCCTTGTATCAACTCATGATGAGGCTACTATCAGTACAGAACATTAGAACATTAGTTTAGAACATTAGTAGACAGTTTTTAAAAAGACAGAAGCCAAGTAGAACACGGGAGGGGCACACTCAAGAATTCGATCCTTTAAACCTCCGATCACCACAGGTGGTCAAGCTAATATCTATAAAAGGCCAGAATAGATCTCATAGCTGTTGTAGGAGCTGATAGTCTCCCTCACCACCCTGACTGGCAATCACTGGCATGGACTTTTCCAGGGTCCCTTTCCCAATCATCGGCCAGATCAGCTCCTTCCTGCAGCTAGGCTGAACTATCTCTGATCAGCCACGATGACCACCCATGAAACAAAACGCAAATATATAAAACGTAATAAAGAAAAAGGGGATTCGCTTGAATAAATTTGTAAATAGCAATAAATTGGGAAATATCAGTATAGTCATTTTGATCAGTATTTACTACTTTTCATTTTATATAAACCTTTTCTAACCTTGACCTTGCCTTTGCAAGCAAGTGACAGAGAAAATACAACGAAAAAAATAAGAGTTGTGGTAGTTTTCTGAGAATTTGACTATAGTGATAACAGAGCAGCAGAGTTTGTTGATTTGGCTACAAAACCAAGAAGACAGGAAAGCTAATCACTTCATAAACCTATGTACATATGAGACTTTAGAGAAAGTACTTTATGGTCAAAAAGGAATTGGAAAAATAAAGGTAATAGTTTTAGAACTAAGCAGAATAAAAATAACAAAACCTTATGTTAGTAAATACTTTGGTAGTAAGTGACAATGAATGTCGAAAACTAGAAATAACGGATAGTCAGCTTTGCACACTTATGTTCCTTCGAGTAATGTGACTTAGATTCAAACAAGCAAACCAGTACGTTTTTTTCTCTTTTTTTTAAATAATTTTTTTATAATCTTCTGTCATGTTAAGCAAGCTAATGTTTAAGGTGGTATTAACATATCATCCTTACCGATACAGCACATTATACCGATACAGACCGAGACTGCACCACTTGGTCTAACCCAGGTTGTTGAGCAACCGACTAGAGGCGGAAATATACTTGATCTTGTTTTTACACATGATATCCGATTAATTTGTAACCTTGAGTTGGGGGGACATTTTGGAAATAGCGACCACTGTATGGTTTCCTTCTTGATAAACGACTCTCTTACTGGAAATAAAGTTCAGTGGCAGGAAAATAAAATAGATACAGGAAGGCTGGATATTTCATCTCTGAAGTCATCACTGGCTGAGGCGAACTGGGATGCTTTGGTTTTCAATTCCCATGATGATATTGAAAGTGCATGGAATTGTTTTCATGGCTTTGTAACATCACACGTGGCTTCTAGTAGGAAACCTTCTAGACATAACAAAAATGTAAACTCTAACTCGCTCCCAATTTATCTCATTAAATTAGGAAGGGCTAAACTTAAACTGTGGAGAAAATATCGTAAAACCAGGGACCCTATGGACTTTCTGTTTATAATATTAAACGAAAATTCTACTTCGACTCGGTTGAAACATGGCATCATAAACGGGAGGAACATATAATTCGCACAGGAAACCTAGCAGCCATTTATAGGTTCTATCGACAAAAAAATAAAACTTCTCGTACTCTACCTCCATTTATGATTGGCGATTCTTACATTACTGACAATTTTCTAGGGCAGAGACCTTGTGTCGTGTTTTTATGGAAAATGTCATTGTGGATGACAAAAACAGTTGTTTGCCTGTCCCCCAAATGAAGGGAGACCATGTCGTTTATGACGACCCTGTGTTTTCAGAAGCCAGTGTCCTTCGTGCTACAAAGCAACTTAAACAAAGATTCTCATGTGGTCCTAATGGGCTGTCAGCCTACATGCTTACGCATATCGGTGCAGAAATATCGTATCAGCTGTCAAAACTGTTTTCCATATTGTATGCACAGAGCAAACATCCAGGGTTATGGAACACTGCGAATATCGTGCCAGTCTTTGAAAATGGTTCACCCTCTGATCCGTCGAACTACAGACCCATTGCCTTGACATGTGTTGTCTGCAAGATAATGGAATCTATCAATCGTGATACAGTCTTATTACACATCAGAAAATACACCATTATTAACCAGGACTAGTTTGGTTTCCTCCCTGGCAGATCAGCGGTACATCAGCTACTGTCTGTTCTGAATAGATGGACTTCCTCCTTGGACATTGGAGTTAAATACGACACCATCTATTTCGTCTTCAAAAAGCCTTTGAGTCTGTCATTCACCGTAAGCTTCTAATAAAGGTTTTGGGCTGTGGAATCGGTGCACGTCTGTGGAGTTTGATTTCGGCATACTCACAAGATCAGTCGCAGCAAGTGATAATCAAAGATACGCTCTCAGAAAAAAGGAAATTAATTGTGGGGTTCCGCAGGGATCGGTGTTGGGTCCCCTCCTCTTCGTTATCTACTTAAATGACCTGAATTTTACGAATGAAAGCACTTTTGGCATAAAATTTGCTGATGATCTTAAAGTCGGCACAGAAAATACTCTTCCAGGGTGCTCTGCTGACCTTAGTGAGGCGATCCAAAACGTGGCATATTGGTCTGATGTCTGGCAGCTCCCACTTTTGGAATCAAAATGCCACGCTTTCGATGTTGGTTGGAATAAGAATCGTGCAAATTACACCTTAAATAACAAAATATTGCCATCGGTGAACAACGTGAAAGCTCTGAGATTTGGTTCTCCCCAAGTCCAAAATCCTCTCTAGACTGCCAGAAAATTAGTTCTTTGGCCGTTAGATGGCTTGCTGTGGTTAATAGATGCTTCACGTCTGGAAACATAAACACGCGAGTATGGGCTTTTAAAGTTTTCGTAAGCCCGCTATTGGAGTACGCAACACCGGTGTGGTCCCCTTACCTGGCTAAAGATATCGACTTGATAGAGTCGGTCCAGCGAAAATTCACAAAGAGTTTGGCGGGGCTGCGTGAGGTAGACCACATAAAACGTTTATCGAAGACTGGTCTGGAACTGCTGGAACTTCGAAGAATAAAATTTGATCTAATTCTCACTTTTAAGAATCTAAAGGGTCTGATTGCTGTTGACCTTCCTCTTTTTGATTTGGCCAACAGACACCATCCCACTAGAGGACATCCTTTGAAGTTAGAAGTTCAGAGTTCGAATCTTTACTGTCGAAAAAATTTCTTTTCACTTCGGATCGTGAATGTATGGAATGCCCTTAGCGCGGAGATGGTGAATGCTCGAAATGTGATTGTATTTCGTGGAATGATAAATAAGCAGTCCTTTAATCGCTTCTTGAAGAAGACGCAGTAATTGCAAAAGAGTTTCAATTTGAAGTCCCGATGTTAGCGCCTCACACCCCTTCCGGCAACCATCCACAAATGGTGGTTATTTCCATTTTATTTATTTATTTAATATTATATATTATTACTTTTATTAACTTTATTGAGATTGACAATTGGTTTTAGCCAAGCTTTAAACTTGATGTTTTTTATTATTTTATTATTTTTAAGAAACCTTGACAATGATACCCGGCTTTTCCCCCTCACTTGTCCTTCACGTTTGGCGATGCTATCGGGGACCATTGTGTCCTTGGTAGGTCTAACCTTGGTGGTAAGGCATTCGTGACCCCGACCCATTACCATCAACCCATCCTCTGCAGCCGAGTCATCATTTTCGTTTTAAACTTTTAAATTGATTAACTTTTGTAATTTATATTATTTTATTAATTTTAAATTCGGATGGCTGTTAGTGACCACCAGGTCCTTGTCATTCCGGTTGCGTCTGCAACAAACCTATATATTATTATTATCCAGTTGCTTAATCATGGTCTCAGAGAGTTAACTTTACGCAGAATTACTGATATTAGCATTGGAACGAAATGTAAGTGTTTGAAGGTTACTTACTTATTTAAGTTATTTATTGTGCATGTTTTACCTGCTGGTATATTAAATACGTGCCTTATTGTATGCTTATTTTTTTAACTATTCTTTTGTTGTTTTAGAAATTATTATTTTAGAAATGACTTGAGACAAATTAGACCTTCACTATACCTCAATTTGTAAAAAAATGTTTACTAGTGTGTATTAATATCTTCCAGTTATTCGAAACCATTATTATAAGATATGAATGATCATTAGGTATACTGATGGAGGCTATTTTCACGCTTATAATACCATAAGATAAGAGGCGTAAGTTCATCTATTACCTTCTCTGACTCGCACCTGTTATTTCTTGTCAGTTATAGCCATCTGATGAACAATATTAGTGGAGCGGCTTCATGCTAAAAGCTAGCTGAATTGTTCACTATTGACAGAAAGAATGGAAATCAGTATACAATGGTTCCAAAGCATGCTGAATCGAAATCTGAAAGGAACCAATTTCTCATACCAATTTTTTATCCTGAAAATATGTCAATAACACGTCAAAACCACGTTTTTTATTAACGGGGCGGTCCAACCAGACATCAAAATCATTTCACACCTGCACATCCATTTGAAGCCAATTATATAAGCGAGAGAGTGGTGTTAATCCTGTCCCAGTATGTATAAAATTCAACTAAGTACTATCCTCAGAGAATTTCCTGTTTTTAGTCACTATGACGTGTTTTGGATGTATGGCTTTGCTGCACCCAAAGTTGGAGTCAGACAGCCTTGAAATCCCAATTAACACCAAAAATTAACTCAATACTGTTTATTCTGATGAATGGTGGGGATAAAATTTTTCCAACAAGAGTAATAATCATAAATATGGGACCGTCTATCATAAATAGGGACCGTTGCATGAAATGAGTTTACGCCCTAATTATGGTTACAAACGTTTATTATTCTTGTACAAAGAGCACATTGACGTCTTTCATGTCAGTCAAATTGCACGCATATAAAAGTTACACAGAATTATCAGTTCTCAGCAAGAATACAAGCAAAAAGTCTAGTCCTACTGCACACACAAATTAAAAATAAAAATAAGCACTATAATCTAATTCATTAAACCCCCAAGTTAAAAATTTCATTTTTTTCCCTTTGTTTCCCTTATGAATTACTGCACACACAAACTACCTTATTTCAGACACAATTTATGGTAAAACATTTTTATTGTAATTGTTAAGAAGTTTCCATTTCCACCTGTTGCCCGATGTAAACTAATCCATATATCTTAATAAGAATCAAAATTAATCCATTTATCTTAATTAGAACTTCCACAACAGTAGTTTAAAGTTGAAACCCATCACGAATATGCGTAGGACTTTGGCATTACATCAAAGATTTACAGGTAAACCTCGGTTGAGAATTATTCTAAGCCATTTTTATAACCCTTGTTGTAATAAGCACAGCCCTACCTTTCATGTGGTCCATTTAAGATAATTAAAACTTCAGCAGCAGAAGAAAGTCTAAACCTTTCCTGAATTCAAGTAAAAAATTTTCTACCATGGCATAGAATGGCCACATTTAGGTATATGATGTCATGCTAAAGCATTTGTAATGCCTTAGTTCAAAAACCACTTCTACACCATTTTAATATTTTATCAATATATCGTGCTGAATAAAATATCGTGCACTAGAAAGTGTGAATGCCAAGAAACAATGTTGCTTTCCCTCCTTGTATGTATGTTTGTGACCTCTAGGTCACTGATTGACAAGTTTCAGCACTTTTTGCAGATAAGATAAAGTAACAGCCAGTATCGTGCACAAATATAACTACACTACGATTCAAGAGAACAACCTTCCGTCTTCAGATTAAAATTAACACTAAAACATTTTAAAAATTCATAGCAGTATCTGCCGAGTCACCAAGTCAATAAAAACAAACCATTCAGGCATGGTCATGGCCTAAAACTTTAAAATTAAAAAATTAAAATAAAACATACCAAATGAGACACCATGTTACAGGATGGGCGCCCGGAAGTAGAGTGGTAACAGGAGGCAGTGATGTCACGTGGTTCAGAATTATTTGGCCTGGTCCAAATTAAATAGGGTGGTTTAGTTAGACGGCTTTTTCTTGGAGTTATTGAATTTGTTGAGTTGTTGGTTGTTGATGACTGGAAAATATTCCTTTAGAGATTTGCTTTCTGGAATTAAATGATTGTAAACAGGAGGTACATAAGAAAGGATAATAAGTGATTCAAGGTTTGTTCTTGGCCTGGTGTTTTTTTCGGTGAAAAGTATTTGGTCCTATCCAGGGCTGGTGTATGCCCTGTTGATAGTTTTTTGGGGGGAGATTCCTGTTTTAAAACAGTGTTGAACAAGTGAACTGGACTCAGTATGCAATTCAAAATTAGATTTATGGGAATTGAGAGGTTCCTGTAGCCTTTTCAGGGTCTGGCCAATATAACTGGCCCCACATGTGCTTTTACCACATGGTATACGATACACCAAATTTTTTATTTTGCCTTGATCTATTTTATGACTGCTTTCCGTCATTTGCTTTATATTTCTTTGTCTACTTGACACAAGCTTGATATTTTGTTGTATTAGCAATTTGTTCAGTTTTTCGGTGATTCCTTGGAAGTATGAGAGTGTCAGGAACAAGGAAGGGGGTAGGGGAGGATCCCTTTTGGGGCCAAGAGCTCTCTAAATGAGCCTTTTGGTATAGGCTAGAGGATACCCATTTTCAACATATTTGAGCAGTATGTAATCAATTTCGGAATTGAGATATATTCCTTTAATGGGTTGGTTGTGTGTGATGCTACTCTTTTTACTTCATTAATAACGACATTGCTTCTATAGTGTTGGTCAACACAGGAATGAAAATTAAGGGTTGTCTGCATGGGCTTACGAAAGTGCATAAATTCTACAGTATTGTTCTTTATTATTACTTTGGTTTCTAAGAATGGCAAGGCTTTATCACTTGAGTGTTCCATTGTGAACTTGAGGGATGGAGTGATGTTATTATGGAACTGTAAAATGACATTTTTTTTGCTGCGCTGGTAGTAGCCTAAACTAACGCTATTGTCGATGTAGCGTTTATAGTAAGCAATTTGAGGAAAGGAGGTAACAAGTTTGGTGTCTATGGTGTTGAGCACAATGTCGCAAAGAAACGTCGAAAGCCCCCCCGTAGATACTCCATTAATTGGACCAAACAATTTTTTATCCCATTCAAAGTATAAGGTTTCAAAAACCAAAGCAATGGCTTCAATAAGTGTATCAATACTCCAGCCTAAGCTCTGGAAAGCTAGGGGGAGTGGTTCGTTTTCGAGATTTGTTTGAATTTTGGTAATAATCAGGCCCTGCTCTAGGCTAGGGAACATCTGTTCAACATAGAAAGAAACAACTCGAGACCAACTGGGACACATATGCCCTGTAAGTCGTCAATGAGTTTGCATGCAAAAGGTAGCATATGTGGCCCCTCTGCAAGGGCTTTTTAAAGTTGGGGCAACCATCCTGGCCAACACAAGATTCGGGGAGTTTTTTCCACTAGTGATGATCCTGAGTGGGTTTCCCACTTTATGGGTTTAAATTTGGGGGAAAATACATGGTGCAACGTGGTAAGTTTTTTTTTATAAGTGTCCAAAACAGCCTGCTCGATTTCCTTTTTTTCTACTCTTTCACTAGATTTTTTTTAAATTTTGATAGTGTATTTGCTTAATGGGTTGCATTTTAACTCCTGGTGTATAGGGTCATTCATTATACTTGTACGCATGGTGCAGGATTATTGCTCAGTATTCATAAGTATAGTAGCATTGCATTTATCGGATTTGCAGACAGTGATGGACGGGTCATTTTTTATTTTACGGATATTTTCAGATTCAAGCCTAGTGAGGTTAGGATGTAGATTTAGTTTAGCATTTTTGAGGGAAGTAATAGCTGCCCCCCCGTACTTCAGATCTGTTGGGCACAACTGTAAGATTGGCTTCAAGTTTAGCACAAAAAGGCGGTACCAAAGCTTCAGGTGATTCGGGTGGGATAAATTTTAAATCCTTTTTCATAATTTCCATGGTGCAATCGTCTAAAGGCTTCCCGGTGTAATTATACACCTAAGGATTGTGTGGGAATGTTTGGTGCTTACTAATGCTATTATACATTACCTTGCAATTCAGGTGACAGACACCCTGCAAATGAGGTGTGTTGGAGGTGGGGGGGAAGGGGGATGGTTGGGTGAAACAAGAAAGGCTATTATGTAGAAGCTGCTATAAATGTGCTATTCAACTTATAATGGTATTTCTCCTTTAAACAACCCGTGGCTTCACATACAGCTGTTGTGCACATACCAATTAATTTATGATCAACTAAGTTCATAAAATTACTAAATTTTTTTGATGCTCTCGCCTGAGTTTATGTATATCAGCGTAATGCTGTGCCAGCGTTGCCCTGACAAGGAGAATGGAAGATTCCACAGCAAGATAACATGCACGAGAATTAAAAGATTTGCATTTTGTCTGCAAAGATTTGGGGGTAATTTGATGAAACAGGCAGTTTTTTTAAACACTAAAGTTCTCTTTCAGTCTGATAATACGACAGCCCTCACGGAAGATACACTTAAAGTCTTAATAAATGTTGGATTGCACAAGTGAACGAAGCCACTTAAAGACAGGGTGCTTCGGAACATACATAATACAACAAACAGGCTTTGATGCAGGATTGAGAAGTTTCAGCACTTTTTGCAAATAAGATAAAGTAACAGACAGTATCGTGCACAAATATAACTGCACTACGTTTCGAGGGGAAAACCTCCAGTCTTCAGGTTAAAATATAACCTAAAACATTTTAAAAATTCATAGCAGTATCTGCCAAGTCACCAAGTCAATGAAAACAAACCATTCAGGCATGGTCAAGGCCTAAAACTTTAAAATTTAAAAAAATATAAAACATACCAAATGATACACCATGTTACAGGATGGGTGCCCGTAAGTAGAGTGGTAACAGGAGGCAGTGTTCAGAATTATTTGACCTGGTCCAAATTAAATAGGGTGGTTTAGTTAGACGGCTTTTTCTTGAACTTGTCGAATTTGTTCAGTTGTAGGTTGTTGATGACTTGAAAATATTCTTTTAGAGATTTGCTTTCTGGAATTAAATGATTGTAAACAGGAGGTACATGAGTGAGGATAATAAGTGATTCAAGGTTTATTTTTGCCCTGGTGTTTTTTTCGGTGAAAAGTATTTAGGTCCTATCTAGGACTGGTGCATGCCCTGTTGAGAGTTTTTATGGGTACATTCCTGTTTTAAAACCGTGTTGCACAAGTGAACTAGACTCAGTATGCAATTTAAAACTAGATTTGTGGGAATTGAGATGTTCCTGTAGTCTTTGCAGGCTCTGGCCAATATAACTGGCCCTACATGTGCTTTCACCACATGGTATACGATACACCGTATTTTTTATTTTGCCTTGATCTATTTTATGACTGTTTTCCGTCATTTGCTTTATATTTCTGTGTCTACTTGATACAAGCCTGATATTTTGTTGTATCAGCAATTTTTTCAGTTTTTCGGTGATTCCTTGGAAGTATGGGAGCATCACGAACAAGGAATGGGTGGGGAGGATCCCTTTTGGGGCCAAGAGCTCTCAAAATGAGCCTTCTGGTATAGGCTACAGGATACCCATTTTCAACATATTTGAGCAGTATGTAATCAAATTCGGAATTGAGATATAATGGGTTGGTTGTGTGTGATGCTACTCTTTTTACTTCAATAATAACGACATTGCTTTTATAGTGTTGGTCAATATAGGAAAAAAAATTAAGTGTGCAGTTGTCTGCATAGTCTTACGAAAGTGCATAAATTCTACAGTATCGTTCTTTATTATTACTTTGGTATCTAAGAAAGGCAAGGCTTTAACCTTTGAGTGTTCCATTGTGAACTTGAGCGATGGAGTGACGTTATTAAGGAACTGTAAAATGACATTTTTTCGCTGCGCTGGTAGTAAATTAATGCTATCGTCGATGTAGCGTATATAGTAAGCAATTTGAGGAAAGGAAGTAACAAGTTTGGTGTCTATGGTGTTGAGCTCAATGTCGCAAAGAAACGTCGAAAGGGGCCCCCCATAGGTGCTCCATTAATTTGAGCAAAAAATTGTTTATCCTATTCAAAGTATGAGGTTTCAAAAACCAACACAACGGCTTCAATAAGTGTATCAATACTCCATCCTAAGGTCTGGAAAGCTAGGGGGAATGGTTCGTTTTCGAGTTTTTTTCGAATCAACTAATAATCAGGCCCTGATGTAGGCTAGGGAACATCTGTTCAACATTGCAAAAAAATCGAAACCAATTGGGAAACATATGCCCTGTAAGTCGTCAATGAGTTTGCATGCATTGGGTAGCGTATGTGGCCCCTCTGCAAGGGCTTTTAAAGTTGGGGCAATCATCATGGCCAACGCAAGATTTGGGGAGTTTTTTCCACTAGTGAGGATCCTGAGTGGGTTTCCCACTTTACGGGTTTTAATTTGGGGAAAAATACATGGTGCAACATGGTCAGTTTTTTTATAAGTGGCCAAAACAGCCTGCTCGACTCTTTTTTTTCTACTCTTTCATGAAATTTATTTTTTATTTTGGCAGTATATTTGCTTAAGGGGTTGCATTTTAACTCCTGGTATGTAGGGTCATTCATGTAGGGTCATTCATGACCAGGAACAGTGATGGGACGATAGGATGATAGACGATGATGATACGATGAATGACCCTATATACCAGGAGTTAAAATGCAACTCCTGAATTACTGGGCGAGGCTATTACTTCCTTCAAAAATGCTAAACTACATCTACAACCTAACCTCACTAGGCTTGAATCTGAAAATATTTGTAAAATAAAAAATGATCCGTCCATCACTGTCTGCAAATCCGATAAATGCTATGCTACTGTACTTCTGAATACTGAGCAATTATCCTCCAATATGCGTTTGAGCATAATATATGATCCTATATACCAGCAGTTCAAATGCAACCCCTTAAGCAAATAAAATAGATCAAGGCAAAATAAAAAATACGGTGTATCGTATACCATGTGGTGAAAGCACATGTGGGGCCAGTTATATTGGCCAGAGCCTGCAAAGACTACAGGAACATCTCAATTCCCATAAATCTAATTTTAAATTGCATACTGAGTCCAGTTCACTGTTTTAAAACTGGAATCTCCCCAAAAAACTCTCAACAGGGCATTCACCAGCCCTGGAAAGGACCGAAATACTTTTCACCAAAAAAAAAACACCAGGGCAAGAATAAACCTTGAATCACTTATTATCCTTACTCACAGTATTGGACAATAAATTTTACCTACCTAAAAAGTTGGCTTCGCTGTAGTGCTCATTTATGCAGTACCTTTTCCTGTCAAGAAACTGCATTGTTGGTCATGCATTGTTGCGTTTTCGGTGGCAAGCCTTGTTAATAATCCCTGCGTACCAACCTATGACGTCAAATCACAACAATGATTTTTCTTTGTATCTGAACTCTTGTGGTATAAGCAAACATCGTCGTTTCAGTCATGAACTGTAGTGAAGACAGGAGTTTGTTTAATCAGTTTATCAACTATACTAGTGTAAAGCCCATTATGAATATGGGCTAATCTAGAAGTCTACTAAGTTCGAGGTGAAGCGAATGCGTGTGAGTCTCTTCCCCTCCATCATGAATCCCTCAAAATCCTCGCACTCTCCTCTCTTCCCCTTCCCTTCCCCTCCTACTAAATAGGTTTGCACCCGAATTTATTTCTTTTTGGATATTTAGCAGGTTAAAAAATTATGATTATGCGTAGCGGAGAGCCAAGCTAAAACCAAAGAATTGATGAGAATGAAGAGAAGTGACACTGCAGATCCGAGTTCTATTACGACCGCATAATACGTGAAAAATATTTGGCTAGATGGCAGCGCAATGTAGTTCACTGCAGTCCCGGATGCTACGACGGGTGTTTGTTTAATTTCAGAGAACACTAGGTTTGTTTACTGAGGTTGAAAACTACGACCACTGTTCTGGTTTCCAACTATTTTGAACAAACTATTTGAAGTGAGTAGCAATTCAAAACTGAGGACTGGAGTTTGCTTGTTATCGGTTTGCGTAGACAACTTTCAAGGCATTGTTCCCCCCCAAAAATTTTTTCTCCCCAAAAGAGCTCAGCTTTTTCTAACGCATTTGTTGACTAATTCTCCTTGCAAAGGCTAATAATACTGAAATAGGGTAAAATTCGAAATATTAGCCAGATAATAAAGAAAACGTTTAGAAAGTATAGTTAACCGGAACGGAGCGAGGTCGAAGGCTGAGTGAAGCTCCGCTATGATCACACTCATGCGAAAATCACAAAGACTATTCAAACCACACTTTGCATGCAGTAGCGACACGGGAGAGTAGACAAGGTTTATCAAAAAAAATAATAAAAATCCGGAATCGGAAATGGGGTTGAGGAACCATCATGGTGACAAAATGGGCCAATTACCAAGAGCCAAACTCCAAATTACAATGAGACAGCGAACCCTTCCTAATTGGTAAAGGCATCCTATTGTTAAAAGATTAGTTGTTGATGGTAAAGAGGCGGAGTATGGTTTCGTACCATGGCTCTGAATAAAATCATCAATCCGGCCTCACTAGCACACATGTATTTGTTAATTGTTAGCAACTAAAAGCATATTTTGTAAATCTGGGCTGATCCCGATTACCGATTCAGAATGCATTACGCAATTCCTTACCGACGTATGCAATATCGGTAGAAATCGGGAACGGTAGATAAAATCCAGATAGATCGGTAATAACCAAATTGAAGATATTATTACTTTCCGTCGACCGAATTTGACGTTTGAATACAACATTTTGAAGGTTTTTCGCCAGCTTTCCAATGGTCCAAACCCCAAGCAGCTGTCTCTTAATGTTTAGAAATTACAACGCAAATTTTTAAATTTTACTGCGGGATTTGACCCTGCTACCCTGGCAGCCTTTCCCTAGTGGAATGTCACACTACTTTCAAAGGCATAGGCTACCCTTTTTGGCCAAACAGAAAAACACCAAAGAAAGAGGAACCCGCTCCTTTATGTCGACAGTGGAAGTGACGATGGCCATAGTCAAAATTGAAAAGGAAGAAATTACTTCGTGTTAATTCCATTCACTTTTGTCAAAAAGGTGTATTTTAAAATTATAGCCAACCAGCTAGTATTTACTACGCATACTTCCTGCAATTTGTTGATATGCAAATTCAGTTCATTAGCACCATTAAATAAACCAAATAAATTATCAGATAACGACTGGATTAATGTCAACTGTTGCTTTGTTAGTAGCTTCCAAGTAGCTTATAAGCCAGAAGCTTACAAGTGCATGCCATTCCAAGATATCACTATCGCTTCATTTTTCATTCGTTGCCATATGGCCTTCACGGAGAGAAGACGTGGCTTTCGTTTCTGGATACCAGGCCAGTTGAGTCAGTATAGATAGAATATTATTTCACAAAAGCAACTGTAAAAGGAGTCATCTTTTCACCACACATGTGAACTAGCATTGAGACCACTACCATACTAAGGTCACTGGAGGACCGGGGCACAATTTTAACAAACAGAAGCCTCCTCCCCCCCTCTCCCTCCCTGGTTGACATACCAGAGTAAAACTTTAAACTGACGCATAATCCCCCTCCGACATAATATAATATGGAGGCAAAAAAATCACCCAACATCTTGATCGTTTTGAGTCACCCAAATCACCCAACATCTTCAACTGCTGTGCTGTTTTGAGTCTTGCCTAAACTCTATACAGTTTCGTTTCAGGTAATGGCATTCTTGTATCACTGTACGGCTGCAATATGTTTTCAGCGGTGAGATTTCGATATTCATCAATGAGCCTCAACAGCCATTTTGCTAATAGAATCCTATATCGTCGTGGTTTTATTACTTCCTTTAGTGAGGCGTGGTGAGGTGAGGACCGGGGTAATCTTCTCCCTTCTTACTAACGGCCTTGGTTGAGCCAGGAGGGAAGCACGCAATTTCTACCACAGTCGGCCTTGGCTTGAAAAAATCATCTCTTTTTCCGCAACTGCGGAGTTACAACGTGCTTGGACTTATTGTAATCCGAGTAATATTTTCACACGATGCATTAGGTTAAAACCTACATAGCGTATTTTTAATGTGGGCTGTCTTTGAAAATAATTATAACTAGTCATTCCACAGTTGGCCGCATTTGGCAGCAATTCGCAACGATAGATGGATCATGCGGCAATATTATCATACACACTCCTTTATACCGTTCCTGTCAATACATCCCTATAATAGGAATTGTTTACCCATCGCATCGCTGCTGCTGTTGGATGCAGCCACATGACGGTTTGACCATCCACCTTGATCCATCATATTTCCGATGCTGTGCCTCATTTAAGGCCACTTATTTGCTTCGGTAAAGCCTTCCCCACAAATAAATAAATAAATAAATTTGTGAACGAATATCTTCTACTATTAACTGCAAAACGTGACGTGTCTGCTTTTAGGTGTCGTTTTATGTGACAATTCTTTTAGTTGTAACAGATTAATTTCCGATTAATTTTTTGAATATTTTATGTTTAGTTAATTTCCCACTTTAGAGAAATGCCGTGGCCAATGTTAATGATTTACAAACTTAAATCCACAAATAGGGCGTAGAATGAATGGAGACACTTTAAAATAAATTGCATAATTCTTTCAGAAGTTATCGCGGACACAGTCCGACACATGTTTAAGACTGGAAGCTCCCTTCTGTTTCACGCCAAAAATCAATTAAATCCACAAATTTAAATCCACAAATAGGGTATTGAATGATTGTGGGTAATTTCAAATGAATCGCAGAATTCTTTAAGACGTTATCGTGGATACAGTCCGACACATGCTTAAGACGGGAAGTTCCTTAAAATAAAGAAACATTAATACCAACGCACGCGCTATATTTATTTTCACTGGCCACTTGTTCTTTGGGATGAACCGTGAATGCAACAATAAAGTAGCATCAGTAGCTATTGTTGCACCAGAAACAGTTATGCGATGACATGCAAACTGCTGCGCCTTTAGAAGTGGGTAAAATTTATTGTCCAATACTGTATCTCCTGTTTAAAATCATTTTTTTTTTTTTTTTTTTTTTTTTTTTTTTTTTTTTGACGAGCCTTACGTCAGCCGAAGCAATTAATGCTTGTATGGCTGAACCGGCTCAATTTTTTGAACATTACCAGATTATTTTTGGGAGAAGAAGAAATCTGGTAAAGGGAGGTGCCAGCCCGGGGATTCGACCCGGGAAACCTCCGATCATCGTCGGGGCCGAAAGATTGTCCAGAATTAGCCAGAATACATCCCATAGCCGCTGAAGGAGCATGGTAGCCTCTCACGCTACCCTGGCCGGCAGTCCTGGCGGGGACTTTGCCAAGGTCCCCTTTCCAGGGGTTCGACCAGATCCGCAAACCTCCAGCAACCAGGCTGAGCTCTCTCACCGCTCAGCCACGATTTAATTCCAGAAAGCAAATCTCTAAAAGAATATTTTCCAGTCATCAACAACCTACAACTCAACAAATTCAACAAGTTCCAGAAAAAGCCGTCTAACTAAACCACCCTATTTAATTTGGACCAAGCTAAATAATTCTGAACCACGTGACATCACTACCTCCTGTTACCACTCTACTACCGGGCGCCCTTCCTGTAACATGATGTATCATTTGGTATGTTTTATTTTTTTTTTTAATTTTAAAGTTTTAGGCCTTGACCATGCCTGAATGGTTTGTTTTAGTGTTTATTTTAACCTGAAGACGGGAGGTTGTCCTCTCGAAACGTAGCGTAGTTGTATTTGTGCACGATATAGGCTGTTACTTTATCTTACCTCTAGGTCACCACAGAAAAGATGGAACAGCTACTTATCTTGGCTGGAGTCTGTAGCCAGAACCTGCCCCGGTAGCGCAGTGGTTAGAGCGCCGTCTAGTAAACGAGAAGTCCTGGGTTAAAGTCCCAGTCAGGGCAGTAGTCTTTTCTTTCTTTCTCAAACTTGTGTATTGTGTATCCTCACAAAGGCCAGTCTTTAATGCAAACTCTTTGCTTCGTTTATCCTTTTACCTTGTTATTTCTTCTTTATTTGCAAATGAAAGATCCACAATAGTAGTTTAAAGCAAAAATCCCATAATAATTACAAGCAGTAAGTATGCTGATATGGTACTGCCTCACCTCAGTCCCAGATTATAGTATAATACATTTTTATTGCAATAATAGGAACAAGCACATCTTCACCTTTCATCTGATTGTACGTATCTAGATTCATTTTAATTATAACTTTTACAACAGCATTTTAAAAGTAAAACCCACTATGAATACAAGCAGTTAATACACGAAGGGCAAGCAGTCACTACGTACAAAGAGCGTAAGCGACTTTGCTTCTTAGCCTCCACACTAGAATTAATTCAAGTAGTAACTCTCTTTATTGGCAGTTATTACACGTTTAAGCATAGATAACAGCTATGCTCTGTCATTAACTATGGTCAAACAATTTTATTATTTTATTATTTGTTTTATTATGTGAAAGTTGTGAACAGATAATTTAAGAGGTGTACTACATGTTTAAATTGAGATTTTAATGCAGTTCATCTCTAAATTTCTATGCAGTGGATCTATATGTCCAAAACAAATCATCCTTACGAGAAATGAGAAATACTCTGAGGATCGTTACATTGATACTTTTATAGATATCGGGACCGGATTTGCGCCATTCTCTCGCTCACACAAAGTGCTTCCAATTGAAATATGTCTATGAAAAGTTTTCGACGTTTGAAGTTGGGCTGCTGTGCAAAATGAACCCGTTTTGACGTGGTTTTGACGTATTTTTAGTGTGAAAGGTTATTTTGAGAGAATGTGTTCCTTTCGAATTCAGCACGTTTTTAAATGTTTGTATACAAATTTTCATGCTTTCTGCCAAAAGTAAACAATTTTGCCAGTATTGCATAACTGTAAGTAATTACTCGTTTACCTTGTTTGTTTGAATGAATAAATTTTTTCATGTTGTTTTTCCTCCCTACCTTTACAATTCTAATTTACAGCTATAACAGCTATGCTCAGTTAATTTGATTTAGATTTATATTTTTTCAGCTTTAATTGTTTCATTTTTGGCAACAAGTTTATTCGTATATCATTAGACTGGATCTTTTCTAACTTTATTCAAAGTATATAAAAATTTATATTTTCTTTTGTTAAGAAAAAAAATATCTTGGTTTGTTTCTTTTTTCGTTGGAAGGCTCTCCGATAGAAACAAACGTCAAACAACCTTCTAAGTCTGTCACTTTTCATACAAATGTATATGGCTAAATCGACAGTTTAGCAGCAACTGCAATCTTGCATACGTTTTCGATCCGAATTATAATTTATGGCAGCACTCTATCCTTTGTCATTAATGATGGATGCTGGCATATGCCTATTTTTAGTTTACATTTAAGTCTTGTTGGCAAACATCCCAATTCGTTACCCTTGTTACCGATCATAACAAATTTCCAAAATTTATTAATTCTCATGCATCACATTGGTCTCAAATCCTGTATAGCATAAATGACTTAATTTTATACATTGATCTAGTCTTCTGTAGCTCATACATTCTGAATTTCGTAAATAATATTCATTTCGAGACACGTGTATTTGATTAGCATATGTGAAATTCTCGTTTGCACACCTTATCTCATATCTCAGACCTATCAGTTACACCAGACTTAATGAACTTCTTTTGGACAACTCAACTAATTCTAGCATAGCTTATAATTCGTAGTTCTGGTTTTAGAAGCATGTCAGAAATCAACTTGTGGCGCAATTATTGTCAGCCTGTTTTCTATAATGACAACACTCCAGCAATACAAGAACACCCGTTCACAGTCACTGCATCTTATCAGTTAGGCATCATTTTTAGCATCAGCATTGAATCATTCTTTATCCGTGGGCTGCTAGGCATCTGACTTTCTGTATCCTACTAAGACTGCAAAGGGGCAACCAGCAAACTAATGAACATTTTGGAATTTGATCACTGTGCTCACTGCACTTTGCAAAAGTTATAATACAATTGTTAGTAAACCATTTTATGCTGCACGGATGGGTTTAATACAACCTTTGTACGTTATGATGAAAGTACTTTTTTACCTGAATGACCAAGCTGTCGACGCGCCATTAAGCCTCATTCCCCCCCCCCCCTTTACCTGATTGGTCACGTCCGTCATTATTCAACTCTTGAAAGTTTTTTGCATTCTGCTCCCAGCTATTGCAGTGTTACACATACAAAGAGGCTATAAGCTTCAACAATTTTCAAATGCATATTGTTCTTGTCTTGCAGGTCCTGAAGTATGTAAGTAAAACAATTTGGTACTTTTGGTAATCATAATTTCTTTTTTTTTTGTTCTCATAATTATATAAATCGTGTCATTAAACATTTTAAATGTGTTCCAAGGTGTAAAGAAAAGTAAAATATGACTTACAGATATGAACTTGTGTGTATGAAACTTATTACAAAATATATAATTAACATGGCAATCAATCAATTAACTACAGCAAAAAAGAATAGTTGCTCACAAGTTAGTTGGTTATGAACAAAATGACAGCACCTCCGGCCCAAACAAAAACTGCACCCTGTACTGACAACACTGGCCACACCGTGGTGCCAACAACACCTACGCCAACACCATCTGCTACCATCATGCATCAATGGAGAAGGAATTGGAAAGGTGGGTGCTGGGGGCCCTCTTGCTGTTAAGCCTTTTCTCACAAATCTAATCCAAGCCAACTTGGTAAGCCAAGCAATGGCTAAGCCGGGGCCTTAAGTTCTGCTGTTTTCGTTAGGCTTATGCAACTACTTAGGCCTAACAACTTCAGATATTTCTCAAATTTAATGGGAGAATGTTTTTAGACCTTGAGAGTCCGTTTTTGAGTTTAATTCGTTTTGCGTTATTTCAAATTTACTATTCAGTATACAAATTATGTTCATAGAAGATATTTTCAATTTTCAATGTTGTGTATAAAACCAACACTTATCCTTTAAATAAGCATGCAAATTTATTTCGTGTTGGTATGCCGATAAGAAACAATTTCTCTTCGACGGTTTTTCCCAAAGGCTTTTTTCCCCCGTAATCAACTTAGTTTTGCCTTTTTCAGATCTAACTTTATTTTATGATGATGCAAGGTATCAATCAGTACTTTCTTTCAGTGAAGGTAGGGCGGGGCCACTTTTGGTTTCTTTCTCAGCAGTCACTTAGGCCCTCTTTAGGCCTAATAATAATAATAATAATAATATATAGTTTCAACCACGTCATGGTGGTAGGAAAACGGAAGGGCGATGAGCCACTGACACCGTGACCTAGATTTGGTATTTAAGAAAGGGCAGAAGATTCTCAGATGCCAGCGAGCGGCGGAACCCTTCCACTGTGGACTGGTTTACAGCATGCTTACTCAGAGCATTCCAAATATGGACCACCCGAACCGAGAAAAAATTCAGGCGAGTATTGTGAATAGAAACCTGCCTGACAAGTTTCCATTGGTGACCCCTAGTACAAATATGACCCGGAGCCAAATCAAAGAATGGGAGGCTCACAGCAGTAAGACCATGCAAAATCTTAAATGTTAAAATAAGATCAAACTTTATACGTCTCAACTCGAGTAGTTCCAGGCCAGTCTGATTAAGACGTTCCGAGTACCTCAGATCTCGAAAGCCTAGAAGACGCTTTGTAAATTGATGCTGAACAGCCTCAAGAAGGGCAATATCCCCCACTAGATGCGGTGACCAAACTGGGGTCGCATACTCTAAGATTGGTCTTACAAAAACCTTGAAGGCCCATACTTTAGTGCGCCAGTGCCCTGACGTAAAGCATTTGTTTACAATGGCTGCCCGACAATAAGCCTGACCTGAGATTTTGTGACAGTGGAGTGATGACTTCAGGTTGTGTGAAAACCAAACACCAAGGTCTCTAACCTCCAAGACCGATGGCAGCGTAGATTGCTCCAAACGATAATTGGAACAAACGTTCTGATGGCCTACATGGAAGGTAAAACATTTGTTAGTTGAGATGGGAAGTTGCCATCTGCAGGACCTCTCGGCCACGTTTTGGGACTCCTGATCAAGACTGACAGATCCGCACTGCAGGTAACTTTCAGTGCCAATTTTTTGATCGTCAGCAAATTTATACCCGAATATATCATCATTTACAAACTTCAGGTCATTTAAGTAAATAACAAAAAGCAGTGGCCCCAGGACAGAGCCCTGGGGCACCCCACATGGCACAGAAACACTAGAAGAGAGTGTGTTGGCAATAGATACCCGTTGTGTTCGGTTGCTCAAAAAGGCAGACATCCATCTAGTGAGATCCCCAACAATACCACAATTTTCAAGTTTAAACAATAATTTTCGATGAATCACCGACTCGAATGCTTTTTAAAATCGAAGTATATCGTATCGGAAGGGACACCAATATCAAGCGCACTAGTCCAACGGTCGAGGACAAGCAACAACTGAAGAGTAGCAGAACGACCAGGGAGAAAGCCAAATTGGTCAGTATTGATCACAGAATGCTTCTCAAAAAAATTCCAGTATAATGTCCCGAATAACAGATTCCATAATTTTACAGGCCACGCAGGTTAAAGCAATAGGACGATAGTTTGTAGGATCAGAAGAAGACCCCTTCTTATAGATTGGAATAACTAAGGCTGAGCTCCACATGGAAGGAATATGACCCTGCTCAAAGGAGAGTGTAAAGATTCTGGAGAGAGGGTAACAAAGTTCCCGTGAACATTTTTTAACAAGAAAGGCAGAAATGCCGCCTGGACCCCGCGAGTGACTAGGTTTAATCTTATTAATGGCAGCCAAGACTATAGTAGCAGAGAAGGACACCCAATCACATTTGTCGTTACAGGGCCTAGGAAGTAAGGGCGAGGGAAGAGGGGCACCATCATCCGTCATTGAATTAGATGCAAAGGAAGAACAGAACGATTCAGCCTTTGCAAGGTCATCTGTTAAATAACGGTTGCCCACTTTTAAGGGAGGTAATGTTCTAGATAGAGATGTTTTAGAGCGATAAAACCGAAATAGGGCAGAATGACTGCCTTCACGAATGATAGCCGCTTCCCGCAAACTGTGTCAAGTTTCCATACAGTTGGAGTAGAGTAAGCGTATTTTATTGTATTCAAGCCTGTTCTCTTCGCTTCGATTAAGCTTATAGCGTTTCCAAAGTCTAAGCTTCAGTAGACGCAGTTTGTTCAGGTGTCTAGGTAAATGGACCGATCTAGATCTGTTCCCATGAAAGGGCTCACTGCAAAGTTTCACATGTTCCATAAGAATATTTAGGAAACAATTCCATACCTGGTCGATAGTCAGATGGACCCTAAATATAAGGGCATCCCAATCAACACACAACAATGAATCAAGCAGCTTGTCATAATCCACCCTACCATGTGACTTAGAACCAACACCTTGATCGTCAAGAAGAGTAGGGACCGAAAAAGGAGGTTTATAGAAAAGGAAACAGCACAGTGATCACTGTTGCCGACATGATCATCCACCTTCAGATCAAAAACAAGTCTCTCATTATCGCTGAAGACCAAATCCAAAGTATTGTTGCCTCTAGTGGGTTCTTCAACAAGTTGAAAGAGTCCCAAGGGTGCTAGGAGCTCCAGGAATAGACGGTGGAGCCTGTCCGTCGCCCAATTTTGTCCCCAGTCCACAGTGGAGAGGTTAAAATCACCGAGAAGTATACAGGAGTACTGATTTTCAAAAGACTTAATTGTTAAATTGCAAAGCGAGGTGATAGCTTCCTCATCATGACTATCAGGAAGGTACCCCAAAACAACATTAATTTTAAAACAAGGCAGGGACAGTGCAATACATTCCACACCAAGTGCAACACTTTCAACCACCAATTGTATATTGCAACGGTGGACAACAAGTAAGCCCCCACCCAAACTACCCTGATCGCGACGTATAACAGTGTATTTTTGACATCCACCAACATGCCATCAGTAAAAGCTGGATGGAGCCAGCTTTCGACCACAAAGATAATGTCAAAGATATCCCTCTGCACCAACTCCCGAAAACACCCAATATTACGGACGACACTTCTAGCATTAAAAAAGACACATTTCAAATTTTGACGATTAAGTTGAGGAGGTAGGCTAGGTGTTAAGTCAACCATGGGGTTAGACCCCGTTAAGATTTGTGGTTTTCTGACGACGCATGTAGTTTAAGGAGTTCCGTTTGCAGTGCATACTTTCCTCGGGATGTGAGATGTATCGAGTCCCGAGCTAACAGCGTACGATCCTTACAAATGAGACTGTCAATGGACACAAACGAGTAATTGTTTTCAACACACAGGTTTCTTAAGAGGGCGTTTGTGTGTATAACTTTCTTGTCGAGATCTAGGTTGTCCTTGCCGAGCCTTGGGAATAGGCCAATAAATGTAATTCGAATATCCGGATATGCAGTTCGGATAGATGTAGCAAAGTCGCTCAGGCTGCACACGATTCGATTCGGTGTTTCCTCGCTTATACTGTTTGTACCAGCACAGATGACCACTGTTTCGAGTGGGTCACAAACAGACAAAAGGTTGGGCAAGCACTCCTGGAGATCCTTTGGTCGAAGACCAGGATAGGACCAAGTTTTGGACCTCGGGTGGTTACTACCCCTAAGTGAGCGAACCGTGGAATCTCCAATGATGGTAGTAACTCCCTTCCAAACATCCGTGGCCGTAGCACTGATGACATCTTGGGCCACTTTCACAGAATCATCATTGCAGGTAATGTGGTTGCGATGATTGACTACATAATCCCTAGCCTGATTTTTGGCAATACAGAGTTTCGACACATTTACAAGATCACCCACCACATTTTCGCAAAGCAGAGTGGGACTGGGCTGTGAATCAATAGGCGGACTAACGTGGAGACCTTGTTGTTTCCTCGGCTTCCTCTTCCTTCGAGTAGTAATGTTTTTTAGTAATGTGCCTATTTTTAAGACTTAAGGAAAAACGTGGGTAAGCAATGTGATGTCAAAGTCCGGGTCTTAAGTTCTTCTGTTTTTGCTAGGTTTATGCCACTACTTATGTCAAACATAAATTTGACACGTAGCATAGGCCTATATTTAAAAGAAAAGCTAAAATAAGAAAAAGGCCAGCAATAAGCAGCAGTATATCACACCAATAGGCAGAGATCCTAACTTAGCCCAGTGAATATTGTACCCAGATTGTCAAGGAGAATTAACAAATGTGGTATCGTCATTAAAATAAAAACTAAATACAAGTTTGAAATGAAGATCTGTTACTCCGCCTAAAATAGGCCCAAAGCCTATTTCCTAGTTTTAACATCGTCATTTGCTAGTGAATCTTAGTAAATGTGGTGAATGGGATAAACAAAGAGAATAAAGAGTAAGTGCATATTACAGTTTGTTTATAAACTGAGACCTTACAAAAAACGTACCATACTACAATGATTATTTGCTGGATAATTTGACTGATCGTTTTTGGTTTGGAATTGTCCATCCGTGGCATAAGAATTACAACAACAAATGTCCTCGAGCAAAACGAGATGACGCCGAATGAAAGAACATAGGTAAGCAACTCGGCTTGCCTTTGGTCGGTCGGTTTGTTTGTATGTAAATCTTCACATCCGTAAGTAAGAAGGCTAAAAACGTGCTAAAAGGGTCGAAAGACAGGAAATTGTTCCAGATAACGTTTATGAGTATTTTCATAGTTCTAGGCAAAGGTTTTCCCCTCGAAATAAACTCCTTGAAAAATTGTTGAAACGAATTTTTCGAAGTTGACTGTTAGTTTTGGAATAACCCATTTCCTGCTGTTAGGATGGTCCTCAATTTGTGTACCACATAGGTGGCACGCAGTACAGTAGTGTTGTCTGTGGGAATTACAGCTGACTATCCTAATAGCCGTCATTCAAGAATGAGGGACATTCAGCTCGCTGATGGGACAACTGTTGGAGTTGCATTTTGGAGATTACAAATTCAAACTGCCCATTTGGCCGCCGTAAATTTAAATGAAACTAGCTGAGTCGCTCACTGACACTCGCTCAAACTCGCTCGCTTCCCTCGAGGCCATTTCTTGTTGCAACTGTAATGCTGTTGACAGTCAGTTCCACCACAAAAAAACAAACTATCATATAATCAGGCAACTGATCATTGTAGTGTGCGTTTTCACAAGGTTTCAGTTCGTAGACAAACTATAACTTGGGCCAACTGTTTCATTTCTCTTTGTTCAGGTTAGTAAGAGTAAGGTAAAAGGTGATTGGGCTGTCCTGTCACATCAGGAAACACGGGAGATGCAAACCCAGGAACAAAAAAATGGGAGGTATGTGGGCGAGTTTTGGGTTGAGTTCCCCATCATATATATATATATATATATATATATATATATATATACAGATATTATTTTTTTAAAGATAGTCATGAATTCGAGTTCAATCATTCTAACTTACCAGTGTGAACAAATTAGTTCTAGGTAAAATGAAGGACGAGATGGAGGGTGTCCCCATCCTAGGATTCGGAGGGTTGCGGTCGAAAATGTACATGATAAAATCTCTCAAAACAGAAACTAAGAAAGACCTAAGCGGATTCAAAAAGCGTTCATGAAAAAACACCTGAACTTCAAGGATTACGAATCAGTTTTAATAACGTCGACATCCCCGGCTGAGGGAGTTTGTACCGTTAAGGTTTCAAAATCCCTCCTATTGGCGTATGACGATAAACGTTTTATCTTGGATAATGGTACGGATACGTTGGCTATTGGTCACATCGATTTGGAGGTAGATATTTTGAGCGATGAGGAGGAGAGAGAGAAAAGGCTCATATCGTATCAAATGAGACAAAAAGACGAATTCAACGATGCAAAAAAGCCGAGGAGAGTAGAAAGCAGCACGGCGAACCATCCTATTAGAGAACTGTAGGAGAAAGTTGGAGAATTCTGTCACTTGGGAACGGGACAAAAGTTAGGCTGAGAATATTGGAAAGGGAAAGATGGGCTACGATGTGCCCAGAGGAGGAAAACTAGATTAGAGAAGAAAGCTATTATTAAGAAAAATAGTCTCGAACGGGAAACGGAAGAGCAGAAGAAAGTTAGACTAGAGAAACTAGCATCTAGATTGAAAAAGAGTCACACGCTCAAAAAACAAAAGAGCATGTAAAGTCAAGATTAATGAAACTAGGACACAAGTTGTCCGGTTACTTCCGTTAGCAAATTATTTAGGTTATCCGAAATGTATATAAAGAGATTGACTTCCTATTCTTCTTTAAAATCATGGTGGAACAATATGAAAAGGTAGTTGCGTGCAAAAATTGTTTGCTAGAATTAACCTTGAAAGCAGAAATTCAAACACATTTAAAAACGTGTAAAATATGCCACATTGGAAAGTTTAAAATCAATCTGATGTGTCGTCACGTATGTTGGAAGTATTTTGATCCAAACATGAAATGAATGATCAACTACCACATCATTTGACACGGTCTCATTCTGTCCAATGATGAATAATGATACTCCAAAAGGAAAAAAAATTACTACATTTTTATGGATCTATTTATTTAAGACTGCTAATATTATCCGTCCAACTATTATACTTGGGGTCGTAGCCTTTCTATTTAACGAAATAAAGCATTTTCCCATCTTTATCTTTCTTACTGCGTAGCACTTTTTCTACTAAAAACAAATCTGGAACTTGGGTTTTTTGAATTTCCTGCTCGTAGAAACCACCCAGCCCTGCTTCACCCCGCCCATCTTTTAAAAGATAAGTAACCGGTTTGGTTTTTTGCACTCTGCGAAATGAGAAAACTTTGTTAGCAAAATTTTGCAAATATCCTTAATCAAAAATTTTCTTAACTTCAGAAATTCTAATTTTATTTCCTACGGCAAATTTGGGCTTTTTCGACGAGTGTTTTGACTTAATTCTCAGCAATCATTTATGACTTCTGGTTTTTTCCCTTGGTTTTAGTTTAGTTGCAGAGTGAACTGTGTCATTGTACCGTGAAAGTAGCTCATCTAATATGTGTATCCACTGGTATGTCCCCTGCCTGGTGAATCGTGTCCACATTTGAGTTTTCAGGGTTCTGTTGAAACGTTCTACAATGCTCGCTTTCTCACAAAGTGAGTAGAATACATGTTAATTTTGTGACGCTTAAAGAGTGCTTTGAAGTCTTTATTGTAGAAATCACTACCTAAATCGACTTGTACATTTTTAGGCGGTGTTGTTCCTTTGAGTATCTTCTTAAAGGCTTCTGTAACGTCTAAACCAGTTTTCGTTTTTAAGAGGAATGGCTCAAGAAAACAAGGGCACGACGTTAATGCAAGTCAGTAGGTAGTTAAATTCTTTATTTCCATTCGAGTATGGTATCATTTCCACCAAGTCTGCCTGCTATAGATCGTTCAGGCTCAGCACATTTACTTTCCATCTCGGAAAGTGTGTCCACATTGGGTTGTGGAGTTCGTTTACGAGTTGATCCATTTTGGTTTTTTTCCCACCCATTCTGGGCTTGCGTTTTGTCCCCATGATTTTTTTGATGATCGCCGAGGTTTATTTTTCACTCCAAGAGAGTGAAGGATCCTTTCGTACTTTTTGAGCTTTAGATATAAGAATTTCATCCGCAACATGCCGTTCCTTTAAATCCGAGCTTTTCGAGTAAGCGATATCGTGTTCTTTGCACACCTCATTCAGTTTATTTATTCCAGAGTCGCCTCTAGGTAATCTCTCGTTTAGTCCCGCAATATTGACATACAGGTAAATGTATTTCTACCGGTAAATGGTCTATGATTTCATTTACGATTTCTTTCCCAGATTAATTTGACGAAGGAAGCTTTTTTGCTCCCACACATGTCAACACAATTCCATTCGCCTGTTATTTTTTGACATTGAAATAATAGGAGGTTCAGGTCGGTTAGCCATAAGGTGTTCACACACGCAGTACTTCAACTTGGTCGCTTTCATTTTTTTTTACTATACAAACATCTTTTTTCAGCGTAAATCTAAATTCTGGTAAGCGATATGTTTTTTCACGAGCGGTGATGATGCGTTGTTACTCCAATTCTGATAAAATGTCTATCATCTAGTCTCCTGTGGCCATCATGCCCTGCAGGGGTGGATCTGTACAAAAGCTTCAATCTGTTGACCAGGTCGTTAGGATCGTCATAGTACTTGTAATCCACCGTTCTAGCATACCCAGTTTTTTAACATGCCAGTCAACTTTTTCTTCGTTTGCATATGCTCCCGAATTGGTGCTATTATCGATGCATACTTGGCACTACAATTAGACTTGGGTTTTCGAGTATCGGGATCATTTTTTTGATAGATGGCAATGGTATTTCCAAAAGACCAGCAAACTGATTCCCAAATACTGATTCTCGTTCTTGAATGTTTTTACGGGTTTATTATTTTTATTTTTATTTTTTATTTTGTTTAAATTTTTGACGAGCCTTATGTCAGCCGAAGCAATTAATGCTTGTATGGCTTAACCGACTCAATTTTGAACATTACCAGATATTTTTAGACGAGAAGAAATCTGGTAAAGTGTGGTGCCAGCCCGGGGATTTGATTCGGGAAACCTCCGATCATCGTCGGGGCCGAATGATTGTTCAAAATTTGCCAGAATACATCCCATAGCTGCTGAAGAAGCATGGCAGTGACTCAAGATACCCTGGCCAGCAGTTTTGGCCGGGACTTTGCCAAGGTCCCATATCCAGGAGCCCACCAGATCTGCAAACCTCCAGCAACCAGGCTGAGCTTTCTTACCACTCAGGCACGATGACCACGTGATGCTCATTTCTCCAGTTTTTATGTAGTATTGCGGTCCGAAGACAGGATCAGTCTCTTTGGGATTTTCGAAAAATTTGAGCAGGACATGTTTAGCCGTTTGCCCTATGACTTGCCCTGGTAACAGACTATCCAAGGATCTGAAGATGGGATAATTTAGAATTTTTGGAGGTGTTGAAATGCGTCTGTTTTGAATTGCCGAAAGCATGGGGGTGACTTTTGGTCCTGTACTGGTAGATGCATATTCGGTTCACATAGCGGGAGCCAGAGTCGCATATTCGGATACATTGGGAGGAACAGGAGGATCTCGCGCTGTCAGAGTCGAATGGTCAACAAAACTGGGGTGGGGGGGGGGGGGGGTGTCGGCAATTCAAACTTTTCTGTATCGTGCACTGTCCCCTAAGTTTCCCACCACTCGTCATTATCCTCCTCCTAAGATTTAAAAGTTTTTACTGGAGTAATAATTCGTTTACGTTTTGCCCGTTTTTTAGTTGGAATGCCAGCAACTACTTTCGAAGGACTCGCTGCGGATGTTGGTTTCGCGATGGTTGGTTTTAAAGTACTGACAACGGGTTTAAAAAACTCTTTTAAGATTCTTCTTGCACTCGCTCATTCAAACGTTGATCCAAAATTTTTTTAACGTTTTTATGAGTTTTAGAATTTCACATTTCATTTCCCTGTTCTTTTTTTTCGGCTTCTTTTATTTTCGAATGAAAATGAACGTTTATAACGTCCCTCGTTTAACGTTTTGTCATTCGATAAAAACCCATACAGATCATCCCAACACTTTCTGAACATTTTAAAATCTGCAAATTCCATGTCTGGCCCAACATGATTTTCGTACAAATGTTTTAGGTTTAAATCATCCACGGGAAATATGATTAATAAATTGGCATTATTTCTAACCACTTGTTTGGGAATTCTGGTGTAAGACTGACTGCATTAAATAACATCGGCATTAGAATGTAGTCCTTGAGGGAAGTAACGCTCCACATTTTTTTGCTTGTCAAAAACCACGATATTATGAAACTTGGAATCGATTTGATAGTCAGGAAAACTCTATATCCAGCCCTACGGATCCCTCAATTTCGGAAAAAATAGACTAAAGCTTGTTTTTTTTGGTTGGCACAGAGTTTTGCTGTACACGTATAATCTGTCATAATCCAACCAACCCTCGTTACAGATAAAATTAAACAGTAAATTTGTCTTCCCACAATTTGCCAGCCCTATAATCAGGCATCCGGTGTTCGAAGGTAGAAATTTGTGATTTTAGGGTTTCTTGCTTGGAACAAAGAAATCATAATTTTGAATATCTGTTTTTTTTAATATATTGAGAAATCAAACTCATAAAGTCTTTATCAGAAAACTTTTCGCTGAAATTATTAGATTCGACGATGCCATAATCTACGTTACACTAAAGTTTTACGGTTCTGGGAGTGTCGTTGCTGATGTACACAGCGTTAATTTTACCACGAACAACAAGGCCATACTTCTGCACGGTGGCAAATTAAAATCACGGTTTTTCCATAACGTTCTTGATTAGTTTTCCTTTAGTTTTGTGGATATTGTTGTACACCCACGTTCTAAGACAGAGTGGCTTATCCGACTTGTCATCAGCCTTTTGGCAGAATGGGTAGCAGATCGAAACGGGGAGCGAGTAATCGGGGTAACTGAACATTGTCAAAGAAACGGGTTTCTGCTCATCGGTTTGAATTTCTAATTTTTCGCAGATGTATCGTTTAAGATTTTTCAACACATTTTGAGGAAGCAATCCAACCTTTATATGTGTAATCTTTGTTCGAAATGGGAGAACCTATTCTTTTTAGAATAGAATAGAATAGAAAAACCCGACAGTGCAAGCTAAAAGCCAAGAAGCACCCACCCCTCCCCCCCCCCTCCCCAACCACCAAAAACACAGACCAACCAGGGGCCAACCACCAAAAAAAGCCTAAGCAAGAAAGTGTCCAGCAGATTTTTAAAGGAATCAAGTGAAGGGGAAAGAACAACCGAGACGGGCAGAGCATTTCATGCCTCGGCCACACGTTCAGAAAAAACCTGTGACGCACGTTGCCGGAGGAAATACTTCCACAGAGTTTAAGGGGGTGCCCCCTGGTCATGGTATGAGAAAGACAGAAAAAGTCGGCAGCCTGAACGTCAATGAGGTGGTTTAACATTTGGTACGTGAGGATAAGAACTCCACGTAGGAATTTGGTTTTGACAGGGGTCAGGTTCAGTTTGCGAAGACGTTCTTCGTAAGAAAAGTGTTTTAGGGGAAAGGCACCATTTTGTGAGGCATCGCTGACAAGTTTCAAGACGGGCGAAGAAGGAGGCATAACAGAAGCGGCCAATCTGAGAACAGAATTCGAGTGTAGGGCGAAGGAAGGTTTTGTACAGGAGAGCAAACAGCTTTGGTGAGATAGCAGAGAAAGTTTTAAAAATATAGTGTGCTTTTTTAAAGACTTTGCCGATGATATAATTAGTATTAACATGAAATTTAAGAGACGAATCAACCAAAATGCCAAAGTCCCTATGAGAGGTATTAGTAGGGATAGTAGAGTTACCAAGACGGTAGCTGAAGTGTGGGTTGTTATGCCCAAATTGCAGCACCACGCATTTGGGAGGATTAAGGGCAAGACAGTTTTTGGTCGACCAGATGGCAACAACGTCGATGTCTTGCTGAAGATCTTAATGAAGATAAGCGAAAGAAAGAATTTTCAGGTCGTCCGCATAGCTCCTGCTAAAGGAGTGGATGACAGAATGGAGGTCATTCAGGAAAAGATTGAGGTAACAGGGACCCATTCTCTAGAGGAACCCCTGAGACTAACATGTTGTCGTCTCTGAGAAAGATAAGAGTTGATCCAGGCGATGTGGGGGGGGGGGGTGTCCGGGTTGCCACTGCACCACACATTACAGAGATATTATTCAAACCCCTAATCTAAATCTTGTCATACATCTGTACCTCCTGCAAATATTGAAAAACACCGGACAGGAGGGCAGACTTATCGCCCAATTGACGCGCAATGTCATGCGGAAGATGGAACCGACGACGAACACCATCAAGATGGCGACAATCAACAAGTAAGTGCCGGACCGTAAGTGACCGTCGACACCAAGAACATTCAGGAGGGTCAACCCCCCGCAAAAGGAAACAGTGAGTAAGTCTGGTGTGACCAATTCGCAAACGGGCCAACACAACCTCCTCACGGCGACGGCGGCGACACGCCGAGTGCCACTCCTCGACAGTGCCTTTAATGGCCCGTAACTTATTGCCGTCCTGTCTGTCCCACGAGGTTTGCCAAAAAGCGTGTAACCTCAGACGCAGAGTTGGAAAGGCATCTGAGGGAACAAGCCTGAGATCCCTACCGAGAGGGCCAGAAAGGGCCCCTTTCGCAGCAGAATCAGCTTGTTCATTCCCTGCTATCCCAACATGGCCCGGGATCCAGCAGAAAAGCACGGTTTTCCGCCGGCCAGGCAAGCGGGAAAGCAAAGCTTGGACACGTTGTGTCAAGGGGTTCCGAGGGGTTCCAGGCGATGTGTGATTTAGGAAAATTCAAATAAGACAGTTTGTTAAGGAGAGGGGAATGAGAAACAGAATCAAAGGCTTTGCTGAAGTCAAAGAATACAAGATCACATTGCATCCCTTTGTCCAGGAAGGTGGTAAGGTGGTTGGAAGTTTCAAGTAAGTCAGATTGACAAGAACGGCTTGGGAGGAAACTGTGTTGGAATTTAAAGTCGATATTGAGATGTTGACAAATGCTCATAACAGATTTATGGAAAAACCTTTCAAAGATTTTAGAAGCGACACAAAGTAGCCTAATCGGCCGGTAATTATTACCATCATGGATGGACCCACCCTTATGAACAGGGGTGATATTAGCATCTTTCCAAAGAGTAGGAAAAGTGCAGGAAGAAAAGGAACTCTGATAGATCAAAAAGAAAGGGGTAGCAAGAGATTTAGCACAGGATTTGGGAAAGAGAGGGGAAATGCCATCAGGGCCACAGGAAAAATCCTCCCTTAAACCAAGGAAAGCATGCTCCACGTCCGAGCACAGGAAAGGAGCAGTAATGAAGCCAGCATCCATTGGAGGGCTGGGAAGATGTGGCAGATAAGAAGAGGCAAAATGCGAACCAAATTCCGCCGCAATATCAAGGTCATCGAGCAAGATAGGACCGTTATTACTCTTCAGACAGGTAGTAGAAGCAGTCTTTCTATTGCGATTAACATAGGCAAAAAGCGACTTAGGGTCCGATTTAGCTTTGAGAATAATGGATTCCTCATAAACACGACGGGCAGAGCGAAGACCAGAAACGGCAACACTCCGGGCAGGTTTGAACAGGGCCATATTTAAAGGGAGGGAAAGTCACGAAGACGATTATATGCACGTTTTTTCTGCCTAATCGGGGACCTGACGTTGTGGTCCAGCCAAGGTGGGGCACTCTTGGCGGATGGGGTAAACACAGGAATAAAATTCTTAATAACATCAAGAATGAAATCTTCGACAATTTCAAGTTGGGAGTCCACGTCCCACCCCCTGATCTCAGCAGGCCAGTCAATACAGACAAAAATGTCATTGATTAACATGAAGTCGGCTTTTCTATAATTGGGACGGGGACCACCAGGAAGATTATGTGAAAGACAATTTGGAGATTATAACAAAGAACATTGTGGTCGCTGAGCCCAAAGGGGGGG
>JAHWFP010256923.1:0-22302 GCA_023313725.1 Lithobius niger
TTTTTTTTTTATCGGTTTTGCGTCAAAACGTGAAACTAACTAGTCCAATTCCGGTTCAACTTCTTTTTCATACGGAAGCAAAAGCAGCAGCGGCAAGTGACGTCATATTGACTACGAGATAGCATCTGGGGTTATGGCTACAAGGGGCACTAGATTAAAATGTAAGGGAAAACAATGGCACTTCTAGTCAAGACAGTGCTTTGAGAGCGGATTTCTTAGGCTTAAAAAACCGTTGTTTTCTCCAGCAAAAAAAAATCGCGCGTTATAGGCTTAAAAAATCCAGTCTAATTGCGTTGGCTCCAGTAAGAAGACCTTCTTTTCCCCCTCCAGTGCCCCTTGCAGCTAACCCAGTTACTGGCGCCACCATAGAATTATATACAATAATACTACGTTATGTCACTGCTCTGTAGTTTATTGTATTTTGTGCAATAAATGTAAGAGAAAAAAAACCAAATATACCCTGTATTTTTTTGTTTCATCGTAAAATGTGGGCTCCAGTCTCCCAATTTTGTGCCCACAGGGACAAACCTCTACGTCCCTGGTGCCCACTGCCTCCGTCCCTCTTCCGTCGTCGCCGTAATTGCGGTAGTGGGGGAGTAAGGACGATTAGGATTAGGAAAAGCAGCTTCGTTTGTTTTAACGACATTCGGGATAAAAATCGTGATCTAAACAACGTGTCAGCCATAATGAGTCAAGGCGCAAGGTGGCCTGATGGTTAGCATGATCGTCTCATGTATCAGAGGTTCCGGGTTCGAGTCCGGCCTCAGCCACCCCTGGCATTTTTGGGGAAGAGAAGGGCCCTATGGTGTCTCGTGCTCATGTCGATTGTGGCATGTAAAAGAACCTAGGAATTTCCTATGGGATTTACCTAGCAAAATTGTCCCTCTCTCCTTCGTGCCATGGCTACGGCTGGGAGCACGTTAAAAGCTCAGATACGCTAAGCCATAATGAGCTGCCCAGTGACGAACTGTAACACGCTGTTACGCGCAATACAACAGTCTTCCTAGTACTTCCTCGCTATTGTGTGTGAGCTAACCCGGAATTCGTGTAATAGCTGCACTCCAGCAACAGGCCGAGAACTAGGTTGCTAACCGGAAGGACTAGGCAACTCCGTATACATATATGTATGTATACATGCAGGTGGGCAAACGCTTTGTAACGTGCATCCAAACGAACAACGAAGGGCTTTTTATTTCTTTAATTTTTTTATTTCGCATTTTATACTTTTAATTCAGAAAAAGTAGGCCATTTTTCTTTTTCCCCCTACCGGCCAAAAAAACTTTCATATGGATTGGATTAGTAGCGATCAATGGCAGTATCCTGGAAATGGTGTGTAAAGGTTTTCTAACAACGGTTTCCGGTTCACAGAACAAAATGGATAATCCAAAACAGAATGTTGTATTGTTTCATCTACCGCCGATTTAATACACGACATATTTTACTATTCCCATTATATGGTGACTATATCGATCCACTTAATAATAATAGAAGTTGTCGTCCAATAAGCTGACAGCTTTTAAGGCAGATGTTAAGTGGAAGGTTTTTACCACCATCAGGAACAATTTAATGCCTGATTTTGAAAAGGTCGTAAACCACAAAAAGTTGATTTCGAGAAAAACACAAAAAAATTTTTAATTAAAAAAAAAAAAATAATTCGAATTTTTTTTGAAATAGCCAATATTCTGCACATGATGTGCCAGAGGTTCCGGGTTCGAGTCAGGCCTCAGCCACCCCTGGCATTTTTTGGGAAGAGAAGGGCCCTATGGTGTCTCATGCTCATGTCAATTGTGGCATGTAAAAGAACCTAGGAATTTCCGATGGGATTTACCTAGCAAAATATTCACTCTTTGCCTCTTTGTCCAGTACTGGGATCATTTTGGGACTTTTGAAACTTTCAATATAAAAGGACTGAAATAGGTTGTGGACTTGTGCCCTTTTTAAAAATCAATGGTCACTTGTGGACTAGAATGTTAACAATGACTCATGAATATTACTATTGTGACGTAGTACACCCAGCAGCTACATCTGCTGTACATTTTTGTTGAAATGGTATTGTTTACAAACGTTATTGTAATATTGTATTGTTTACAGCTGCATTGTTTACAAACTTGGATCTTGTCTAATCATCTACTTCGTCTGGGTACAGATGAATGATGAGATCTGGATTAGGGTTTTCTTTACTATCTCTGTAATGTGTGATGCAGTGGCAACCCGGACCGCTCCACTGTGACTGAGGTTGGCGCTAAAGACCAAGCTATCGACGCGCCATTAAGCCTCAATCACCCCCCCCCCCCTACTTCGTCTGCTGTTGTAGTACGCCACTGTAAAATGGTGCCATACCAGGGTTGATTCTCAGATTCAATACGTTTGTAAACAACTTTTATGTCTGCCATTTTCTTAACGTTGATGGGAATTTGGCCATAGTAAGCTGTCTGCCAAGGCAAACCGTGAATGGTTGAAACCTTGAGAAGCTTAGCGCCGGTGCACACGTGCGTTTTTTGGACGCTGCGGCGACGTTGCGGCGCCGCTGCGGTGACGCATCCAATCAATGCACACGCGCGTTTTATTAACGCGCGTTGACGCTGCGGTCCCGCTTCGGTGACGTATGTGCGCTTTCGGTTCCCTAACCTCGTGTACAAAATATTATAGTTTGAAACCAATAAGACGATGTTGCTATTTTCGCCTACCTCGTGAACAAAAAATATATTTTAAAACCAATGCGACGAATTTTGGTACATTGATGTACTAATTTAAGACGTACCAGGGCAAAATGTAATACATCCTTTGCAGATTAACGAAAAAATTCGGGTAAGTTCTTTAATTACTTCCCAATGAGTCTTCAGTCATTTCTGCAGCAAAATTTCATATTTCAGGATAGTTCTTTTCTCCCCCAATAAACAATTGCATGTCTATTTCTTCGAAATTGGACGCCATTTTCGGTAACGCCTTTGCGGTAAACGGCGGACGTGTGCACCGCTCAAGTCATCCAAGGTACTCAGACACGCAATTGTGTTTTTTTAACGCTGCGGTATACCGCTGCGTTGACTGGGGGAATAGCGGTGCAAAACGACCGCACAAGTGGCGGGCGAGCGGCAAGGCAACGTCGACGCAGGTACGTGTGCAGTATCCAACAGATGGCACGTAAACCAAACCGCAAATGCGGTACCGCAAATGTGGCGACCGGCACCGGCGCTTAAAGTCACCTGCAAGCAGTAACAATTACTGGTTTATCACTGTCGTAGGCGAACATCTTGTGTTTGTTTGTTTTCATTTATGCGTTTTAGTGCCTCTGTGCTGGGACCTAGAGTTGATTTTGAAAAGGTCTTAGGTCCAGGACTTGTGCCCTTTTCAAACCCAATGCAAGTTACCGACCCCTCATAACACTGCAACGAGTGATTACTTTAAGCTGTTTTCAAACTCAATGCATGGACGCCCAGTGATACCATATTTCTACACTTCCACTTTATTTTAGTGAAAATTGTGACTAAGGCCCTTTTCAAACTCGGTGATTCAATTGTTTTTTGCCGCAAGGGGGAGGAAACCGGAGTGCCCTGAGGAAACCCACCAACGGGCGGGAAACAACCGGAGAAAAACCCGTACATATCTTCCTTTCGCCAGGATCGAACCCAGGTCTGCAAGCAGCCAGAGGTGTACAGCTGGGTTGACGACTCAGTACTCTCAGCTACCCGTGCACTCACACGTCTCGCCTGCATAGCGTGCATGGCTGAGTTTTATAATTATACATTGAAAGAGTGCTAAGGCATTGGGCTGAGTCTCCAAAATGTTAGTAAGGTAGTAGCTATTATTTTAACCAATGCTCAGATCAGGTTATTCCAACTATTCTCGTTTAGAAATATGTGAAGAAACTTTACAACCATAATAACTCGTCTAGTTTGGAAGTTAATGGTGAAATAAACTAGATTAAAAACCTCCTTTGTAATCCTGTCACTGCCCGTAAAAGCTAGTCTACTCAGATATTTTAATTTGCTAAGTGCGTCTCGCTCCTCAAATTTAGGGTGCATTTATCCAAAGCCTCCTACCGTAAAGGCCACCTGCGCAGGCGCCAAAAAAAGGCGGCTAAAATCAACCACCGAGCAGCAAATTTTCTAACTGAGCAACACAGTTTCTAAAGTCTGCCAACTGACGGCGGCACTTAACAATTTACCGCGTCGCTATTTGTGTCGGCTTCTACCGAGTATTGTGGAACGTGGTAACGCATACGGCCTTTACTTTGGATGGCTTTGGTTTATGCCGCGAGACCATCTCACTCGCTGAATGCTATTTGCTAGTCAACCGTTATTTATTTACGTGTAGTTTCCATTTTCTATAAATGAATCTGGAAATACATAACAAATTAAATGTATCTATATAATAATCCTGGTGGCCGGCTAAAAGGAAGGCTAAAGGTAAAAGGGAAGGCTAAAAGGAAAACCACTTCTCCCCTCCTCGCGCTCGCATTGAAAATGCATTCTCCCACTCTACCTGCATGAAACAGGAGGCAGGCATGAGTGGTCGACAACTCAATAAAGGTTCAATCTGACAAGTCGTCGGGCCGAACAATCACTTCTCCCCTCCTCGCGCCCACATTGAAAATGCGCTCTCCCATTCTACCTGCATGCAAACTCGGGAGGCAGGCATGATCAATCGGACAAGTCGACGGGAAGAGTGACGGAAAAATGTCCCGGGAAATGTGTCCGTAAACTTAATTCATGACCGGCCCCATGCATAGCACGGGCTTCCTCTAGTTATAAATAACAACAAGGATAAAGAACAAAGTGCAACAGTAAAATTAAACATTGCGACAACATTGTTGTCATTTCTCCCTCTTTCCAAAATTTGCCATTCTCATAAAGAACAGCTTCTGGCAATGATCAGACGATGGCAGAATAAATAGTGGTTCGCATAGGGCCTTAGGGCTTCGGGCAGATGACCAGGAGTGGTTAACGCTCGTTAAACCCTTTAACCCTTTAATAGTGGTTCGCAGCGAGAGTTCAAAATCCAACGTGGCATCCATTTCAGGGTTATCGAATCGAAAACAAACCATCGAATGGCATTCAGAAATCAGTCTTCCGTCTTGTGCTTCAGTAAAAATTGTTTTCTTGTCATAAATCGACGATGTCATGCCGTAGGCATCGTAGTTCGTGTTGCACTGCACGAGGAGAGGAGCTGCATCTGCGTCATTACCATGGTTACTACACATAGACAACTCGAAAGCCGCAGGCTCCGGTAAAGGTGAGAGGAAGCCAGGAGATTTAGTATTGACCAAGGAAAAGCTAGTGAGTGATAAAATTGTCGTTTCGTAAACCCGCCCTTAGACCATCCAATGTCCGCCTGACACGCTATCAGAGGGCTGAGTTTATTCCCTCCTAAGAGATACCAGCCCAGCCTCTGTTGAATTAAGTCCAATTCTCAAAGAAAGCTACTGTTAAGAGTTAAGTATTTCATTCTCATAGGTTAGAGTAGGGACTGCAACACTCTTCCACAAATTTCGCCCAATAAGGTGTGAGGGAATGGGAGATGGTAAAAACCTTTGCACCTTCCATGGGTCACTTTGGCATTACCCTAGACTCGGAAATTCATTTCTTTTTTTTTTCCCCCTGCCTACAATACAATTGTAAAGTTCCAGCACTTTGCATGCAGAGGGATTACGGAACCAGGTGGTGAGGGGAGATGCGGAATGTACCCAAACTTCCGGTTTGTGGCTATGAAATCCGTGGGTCGAATTACCAAAACTGGAAGAAGGTAACCGGGCGGACCAACAGGAGAGCTTTATCTACTCTGGCTTTATGGGCTGACCTGATGGGATGCTGAGGCACGACAGCAGCAGCATGCAGAGCGTAAGGAGCTCAGTAAAACTGAACTAATTTTACTGGGCAAATCCTTTTTTTGCAGTAGCGGCCAAAGAATCAGCATGACTATGAGAATGGCTGGAAGCAAGGAACTCGAATTAGGATACAGGGTGTGCCGCCACCAACCCAACAGTCAACCAGGAAAAAAGGAAAGAGGAAAGCCAAGTCAATAAAGGCATCTGCCACCAGTTCATCAGCCACAATCCTGGTAGAGGTGAAACCTGGGAACTGGACACGGCTGATGTTGTGGACAATTCTTCGAGTTCGAGATCCCCAGCAGGAACTTCAGCGGTACCAGCTATTATCACATCTTCACCTTCAATCTCAGAATCTCAGAATCTTCTACTGCTTGGACGGATGCCAACAATCAGTGTTGGACTGGGTCAACTGGGTCACATCTTTTAGCTGGTTCGATCAGTACATAAATTGACCCAGTATGACACAGTGCAACCCAGTGACCCTGTATGACCCCGTGGCGTCCAGCCAAGGCATTCCCTACCTGCACATCAACTACAATTCCGGTAGAGGTGAAACCGGGGAACTAGGCACCCAATGCTCATTTTTGTCCTGGTTCCAACCTCAAAAGATAATTCCGGCCCACAACCTAGACCAAAACAATCAAAACACATTGGAGGGAGGTGTCATCACCAGTTAAGAGAGTGAAGAAGTCAGAGGCCAAAGAAAAGAAGGTGACAAGAGACACCAAAGGGACCCAAAACACAATTCCTCGGCCACAACATGTATCTGCGCAAATCTGGACGGGACAAGAAGGTTGTAAACGTTTTTGTGTGAAGCCCATCCAAACGATGTCTGAGGACTACTGAAAGAGGATTTAAACGCACGTCAATTGCTGGTGAGACAACCTGGACATCCTATAAGCCAGTGTGTAAAATATAGTCACGCAAACGACCTACTGTGCCGATGAAGAACTCCTCAGGAGTACCACTGATTCCTTCTGCCATTTTGTTCATTGAGGACACGGCTGAAGTTGTGGGCAATTCTTCGAATTCGAGATCCCTAGCGGGAACTTCAGTGGCTCCGGCTATCACATCTTCACCTTCAATCTCAAAATCTTCTACTGCTTGGACAGAGGTCGACAATCAGTGTTGGTCTGGGTCACTGTATCATTACATAAATTGACCCAGTATGACCCAGCAACACAGTGGCCTAATGACCCAATGATCCGAACTGCCCCAGTGGCCCAGTCTGATCCAGTCACCCAATATGACCCAGTGATCGTGTGACCCAGGGATCCAGTCTGACCCACTGACCCAGTCTGACCTAGTAGTGACCCAGTCTGACCCAGTGACTTGATTTTTCGGTTTTTAATCTAAGACTTTTCAAGGAATTGAAGACTTTGTACGAGCCCTGTCAGCAATCAGCAGCTAAGGAATGTATTCTGGCTAGGGTTATGCTGTTAACCGAAATTCGTTTTCGATCCCGGTTATTCAAAAAAGCCAATAAAAGGTTCTTTTGGTTTCCGAAAAACCGTGAAAAGATGTTGACCGAAACAGTTGATATCACGTTTACTACTATTCAACTAGGTGTATAATCGAGTTCTGACTTAAGATCACAATTACTCGGCCGAGCGATAGATTCTACAATACTGGAGTTTTCCGTTCCATTGTGTTGTAAAGTTTGACTAAATTTAATTCAACTAGCTGAACGGGTATTCCATCTGTCCCAAAAGGGAGTTCCCTGGGTCACTGGGTTCCACTGGGCCATACTGGTTCACGCTAGAGCCACTGGGTCACACTGGGCCACTTTGTGTAATGACCCAGTGGCCCAGCTCGAAAATCTGACCCAATCGCCCACGGTCCAACGCTGATTACGTATACTGGCCTGCTTCGGCGAAGCGACCAGGTTGGCCCGAAAACAAGTTGTCGGCCTGAGACGAATTTAGTAGAGGGGCAAACTTTTCTTATCGTCGCCGGGGCAACCTTTCCCAGTCGGCCGTTCTTCAAAATAATTATTATCAAAAGGTTTTAATTAAATTAAATTTAAAAAAAAACCATTTAAATAAAAAAAAATAGATCACGTTTTCGTTTATTAATTTTTTTTGGAAAAAAATCGTGAGATTTTCTAATCCTGTTAACCTATACTTGCAAGAAAATCTAATGTTACACGGACTGAAAATTTATCCCGTGAGCTCTATAGCGATAAGTTAGTCATCAGTGGCGTGTGCAGACCCCTGAGAGGGTAGGGGCAACACTTAGTATAAAGGCACAGTAAGTTATTGTGAACATTTTTTTCTGGGAACCTTTTTTTTTCAATTTTTTTACCCATTTCTGCCCCTTTCTTAGGCTTTTTTGTCCCTTTTTTGGCCTTTTTGGCGTTTTCAGGCCTTTGGGCCTTTATCAGGCTCCACCGCATCAGCAAATGTCGGCAAAAAAAAGGCATTTTTATATTTACAAAAAGGGCATTTTATGAAAAGGGCAGGAGCATTGCCCTCCACTCCTTCCTCCACCCACCGAGCTCCCTCCTGTGCATGCCACTGTTAGTCATGTTAACGGTTTTGACCTTACTGTAGAGTGTAAGGCCTTATCGTTATTGCTGTAGAGAGTTATTTTCCATGAACAGTTTACTAAAATGAAAAATGAACGTAATTTTGTATATTTTTTTCAGCCTTCTCTCTATCATCTCACAGCTTTTCTTCTCAGTGTGACTGGTGGAGCAGCATTTCTAATAGAATTGAATAAGAGTGATACTACATATAACGTGAAAAGCTACGAAGGTCAAATGGCTGTAGCAGTAAGTACAAACAATAATATTTCAAAGAAATATTGTCAGTGTTCTTATTTCTAATAATCGCTGGATATTTTGGTAACTGGTCGTTTTTAGTTTGGGCATTTTTGCAAACCGAGAAGCTTCGACTTCTGTACGTCCCTGTTGCCGTCGATCCATTCGCACGCAGGAGTATGGTTGAAGCGATTTTCGTGAAATTTGGTACACAAGGACTTGGCATAGCCACGCCCGTAGCAACTGGAGTGGTTTCAAAAGTACATACACTTGACAAATTCGAGTTTCACTGCACGAAATTTTCACTGCAAATTCCCGTTTCCATGAATACTGGTCAATTATTATCGTCATTCGGTCAGTTTGAAAGTAAAATTTAAGATGATTTTTTTTTTCATTAGTTTCGCAACACTTCTGTTTAGCATGCGGCGAGTAACTGAAACGTTGCCCATGATCGTTTCTGGTCGCTTACGAGAAGAAGTATATGTGCGCGCAGAGCTTGACTGTACCTCGCGGGAAAAAAAGAAGAGCTCCGTAAAAAAATTGTCTAGTTGGCAAAATTGAAAATTGACTTGGCCGTTTTGTTTACTATTCTGTCCTTTAAACCATCACCGTCATAACTTACAAACATAATAGATAGTGTAGAAAATAAAAAATCAAATATGCATTAAACTGTATCCCCGCAGAGTTTGAAGTTGTTTGAAGTCGTGACAACTTCGCAAATATCGTACACAGTTGGCCAAACTAAAAATTGAGTTGGTTGTTTTACTTCTTATAGTTGGATTGGGAAGTTTCAGCACTTTTTGCAGATAAGATATAGTTACAGCCAGTTTCGTGCACAAATAAAACCACACTACGTTTCGGGAGGACAACCTCCCGTCTTCAGGTAAAACTAAAACACTAAAATATTTTAAAAATTCATGGCAGTATCTGCCGAGTCACAAAGTCTATAAAAACAAACCATTCAGGCATGGTCAAGGCATAAAACATTAAAATTATTAAAAATATTAAAAATATAAACATACCAAATGATACACCATGTTATTACATGGGCGCCCGGAAGTAGAGTATCACTTGGTGTCATTTGGTATGTTTTATATTTTTAATAGTTTTAATGTTTTATGCCTTGACCATGCCTGAATGGTTTGTTTTTATAGACTTGGTGACTCGGCAGATACTACCATGAATTTTTAAAATATTTTAGTGTTTTATTTTTACCTGAAGACGGGAGGTTGTCCTCCCGAAACGTAGTGTGATTTTATTTGTGCACGAAACTGGCTGTAACTATATCTTATCTTACTTCTTATAGTTCAGTGAGGAACAACTCCTAACTGGCACAGTAAAATATATCAAAACACAACATCACTGCCAGGATTTTAAAAGTTTCTTAGGTAAAGCAGAAGGGTCAACAAAATCTGCATAAAGCAAAACTTACCTTGGGTAATCTAGTCCGTGTTTACGACCGGAAATAGCTCTGACGCGTTGCCCTGAGTGGACTGACCCAACAGTCAAACTTTCCTGGGATCCAGTACCACAGCATTGCTTAGATCTACATGCTATAGCTGAGCAAACATCGCGTGAAAATAATTTTTTTTTCCTTTAAATTCCGGGTAAGGTGAATGCGTTTTGTAGCAGGCCGACGAGAATCTACAATTTGATCACTGTAATCCGTCAACTCTGGAATATATTCCTTAATAGTGTACATTGAACGCTTCTTAATAGTGTAACAGAACGCTTTATCAGCTCCTGATCATACTAATTTATTTTATTTAAAAAAAAAACTAATTTTACATTTTTTTTTTTGTCTTTTCCAGGTTATGGCTCTGATTAATGCAGGGCTGTATTTAGTCAGCTTGGTGATGTCTGCCATAGATTTTCGAAATTCAGCTTGAACTGAATGAATTGCTCTCAAAAGTTCCGAACTGCTCTTACGAACTGCGCTCTTAGAAAAACTTTAACGCTCAAAGAACTTTTTTGAGTATTACGAAACACTCATGAACTGATCAACGAAGTTTAAACACGTTCTTTAAAATTCTAATATTTTGGTTTTTCTTCTTTTTTTTTGCCATCATACGTCGTATACGTCTTAGGCCTCCGTTCGAATATAATCGTCGGCCATCTACTACATTCCTAAGTGATCATTTCTAACGTATCTTCCATAAGAATAAACCTTTGACGTCGCAAGGAAAAAAATACGGATTGTGGAGGAATCTGAGACGTTAAATTGATGTTTGGATGAAAAGAAATAGTGTGTCGGCTCACGATTTATTGTTTGCACGGCGTATGTTGAGTCCTGTACAGTATTTTTGATCGGCTACGTCCTCCTGGATGGGTCGGCTCTAATCGACGGCCGCCATTGTTTTTGCAACTATTTTGGATATCAACAAGGCACTCTGCTACCAAAAACATACAATCGATTATTTGTGTTCATTCTGGGGCGAACTCAAGATGTGCCGCGGACACTATAGTGCGTGCGGTTGACAAAAAAACTCGAATGAAATGTTATAATTAGAAAACCGTTGAAAGTTCAAGTAAGATGCTTTACACTTGTTTTAAGAATAATAGACTTTTTTTAACTGTCTTAAATATAAAAAGAACAATTAAATACAGCATTTTATACAATTAAACGAACGAATTACTATTTCGTGCCGCTATATGCAGTCAGGGCTCTATACAGTGGCGGCCGGATCTTGCATGAAAAATAGCATACGGGACTGGGTTGGACAATATGGCCGACGAAAGCGCTGCTTCTGTGATTGATTTGTCTAGTTGCCGCTTTTTGTCACCCGAGCGTGTAAAAATGCTGCCTTCCTAACACTTCCTGGATAAACGAACATGTCGCTATTTACTGAACAGCTATGTGCGGTCGTAAAATTTAATAACTTTGTGGCAAAAATATACGGAAATTTATTTACTTGTATGTGTAAGCTCTTTTCCGGGTGATTGATGGGATTCAGTTAGTGAATTACTAAGCTCTTTTGTCAGTTGCCGCTATTTGGCAGTAGACGGCGGGACTCACCGTACAAAAATTCACCGATGCGATTTGCTTGGCCGAGTCACGAACGGACCTCGAAGAAATGAAATGGACCATTCGTGGCGGCCATTTTGTGTACCTCTCTAATATTCTTATGGGTCGGGCCTGATAGTTTACAGGCCATGATACAGTATACACAAAGTGTGTTAAGTGATTTTACTTGTGTGCGTAATTTTTTTTTATTCTTCCCTATAAAGAATAATCATTTGATTAAAAAAAGCCAAAAATATAACATCCGACAAATGCGCAGGTTATTTAAACTGCATTTAAGAAAACATTTTGCTAGCAACAGCATATAATATCAATTAGCTCTCACCCACAAAGATCTCTAGACAGACTGTTTCGCCCTTGTTTGGGCTCGTCAGTAGAGAATATTCGTTTCGCCATTAGCAACAGCATCTGTAGGCAAGAAATGGTAATAAAATTAGTAAATGAGAAATTGAGTCTTTTTATTGAATAAAATGCTTTATGCAACACTGATTGTAACTGTTCTTTTTGAATTTACGAGACTTAAAAAAAGGTTGTAGTTAAAAAATTCTCTTAATTGGCCTGACACAAATTGTTTAACAGACATTGTCCTGTGCAGTAAATATTTCTCTGAAAACGGCATTTCTTTGTGAACACTGCATCTGTATTTTTTAACAGAAATGTTAGTTTGTCAATAACTCTTTGAAATCGACATTCTTTGTGAATAGTGGGTCTGTAGTTTCAACTAAATTTCCCTTGTTTGTGGACCATACAATTGTCAGTAACTGAACAAGTTGAAGGCATTGTTTACAGTCCGTTGCTCTCTGAAGTGACATGGGTCCTTTTTTATTGGTCTTGTAAGGTCTTCTCTTTTGTGGGTTTTAACTAGAGAGTTAAGAAATAACTTATTATCAATTGCTTCCTCCACCCGACCCGCCTACGCATTACAATATTACCAAGCGATTGACCTACCGATGTCCGCATCCCAGCTTTCTTGTAAGAACGCAAGGATGCAGAAACACAACAATGAACCAGACTTGTTATCAGCACTCAATTATTCATTTTAAGACAAACCCGCATTACACGCAGTGTGTAAATTTTATTTATTTTTAAACGGCAAGCTTTTTCTTCTCCATAATAAATACTGGAAACAAGCAATATAGGTAACATTTTAAGCAGTAAAATTCATTGCAATACGACACCCACTGTAAAAATTTAAAGTTGCTCCTTTAAAACTTTCTTTCAAAGCCGTAGTTTCGGCAGTATATTTTTGTTTACCCGTGGATGGTTCTTTTCCATGTAAAATATCGGACGCACAGACTTAAATTTCTTGGTTCGTTATGTTTACACAAATCCATACTAGAACTGCTTATACTATACGCAAAAGAAATGTTTTTTTTGTTTGCTTTCCACCTTGCATTTAGGAGCCTTGCATTACTGGACCACTACGTGCTCTACATCATGATTGTCGTGCTGAGACGGAGATATCGGCAGATAAATCAGTTATCACCTGCAGCACTCGGGAAGCAGGCGATAACCTATTATACTTTCCTACCTAAACCCCCCACTTCTCCGCATTGCAGTATTATACCAAGCGAGAAGCACGCAACAACGATCGTGTATGCAGTGATTGTTACCCAATCAACTTTAAAAAAGCTTGCATCTACGAAATAAATAGATCTTCTATCGTTTTGTAGTCAGTTGTTATGGATGTTTGGATCCCATTATCATCATCATGCTGGTTATGGTCCTGCTACACCTACTGCTCTTGTTAAACTTAGTAAATGATGATGGTAGAATTGCTTTTTAAACTACACAGAATGAAGTGTACATAAAATGTAAAATATAAAGTGTATGTATAATAGTGTGTATATGATTGTGTGTAATTATTTTATTTGTATACATATAAGTTTTTTAATTAAATAACTTATCGTGTGTTTCCGAAAAATAAAAAGTCTTCTTAAGGTTACCATATTGATTGATTTTGTCTATGATTACTCGCCGACCATCTACATCATTGAAAACGTACGATGTGAATGCCTTAACTTTTGCATAAATTAATTTCTGTTTCCGTTTAACTTAGATAGGGACCGTCCTACGCCATTTAAAGTTGAAGAGGTAATGACGTAGCGACGAATGCGTATGGTGATTGTCGAATTTAAAGTGCTCTTGCGAGGCCTTTAATAGTCCGAAATGCCCATGCTTAGGAATTTCTGAAAAGTGTCGATCTATTTTTTTCCATCACTCAGTTTACATGACCACTTCGAAAGCGCTTCAGAGCGATGCGCATCGCTTCCGTGTCGCCTCCGTGGGTCTTGTCAACACCCGTTCGTGGCGCTTTCTCTATTCGTGGCGCTTTCCCCCAATGCGCTTCACGGAGGTGGTTTCTGAATCCGTATCGCATCGTCTTTGTGCATGTAAACACTCACAATCGCATTGAGCCGTTGGAGAAAGCATGGTAAAGATGGCGGACACAGTTACGGCGCCCACGTTATTTGTGCTGGTGCCATTCGAATTTTAGGTAAATAAACTGAAAATGAGGGTGCATGACTAGGAAAACTACTAAGTTGTAATTACATTTGGTTACTTGGGTCTAAGCTGACCTAGTTTACTACATGCAGGGGGTAGAGCAGCGTGGGACTTACTCACTCTTCGCCAAAGGGAGGGCAGGAAGAACGGGTTTTCCGATCTCACTGGTTGAATCGCCTTCCTTAGCGGATTGGTTCTAATCGCTATCTTTCGTCTTGTAAACAGGTACCGTTTTTCGATGCGCATTTCAAAGCGCATCGCTAAAATGCGCTTTCTTGTGGCCATGTAAACATAGTGAATCCTAACCGAAATTGTTTAACTTAGATAGGCACCGTTCTGCACCCACTTAATGGTGAAGAGTTAATGGCGTAGCGGCGAAAGCATATGTTGATTTTCGAATTCAAAGTGCTCTTGCGAGCCGTTTCATAGCCCGAAATGGACATGCTCAGGATTTTCTGATAGGTAGGAATCTAGTATTTCCATCAATGTAACCGAAATTGTTTAACTTGGGTGGAGATCGGCCTATGCCCATTTGAAGGTGAAGAGGCAATTGTGTAGCAGCGAAAGTATATGATGATTTTCGAATTCAATGTGCTTTTGCGACCCTTTTAATAGCCAGAAATGAACATGCTTAAGATTTTCTGAAAGGTGGGGATCTATTCTTTCCATCAGTCTTAACCGAAATTGTTTAACTTAGGTAGGGATAATTCTACGCCCATTCAAAGGTATGGCTGTAATGGTGTAGCAGCTATTTTGGATTTTAAAGTGCCATTGCAATGCTCATGCTTGTATTTGTACCTAAGATAAACAATTTCGGCTAGGATTGATGGAAATAACCTTTCAGAATATCCTAAGCATGTCCATTTCGGGATCCTTCACGGTTTAGTTGGTACCGATCTTCCTCTTTTCGATTTGGCCTCACTAAGCATCAACACCCGTGGTCATGGCTGGAAATTATCATTCCCGGCTTCCCAACTTGACTCTCGGCGAAATTTTTTCTCCGTTCGGACTGTTTCCATTTGAGCTATTAGAGAGCTCGCAAAAAAACTTTGAACACCAAAATCACTATAAATACCAATTCAAAAAAGTATTTGTGCAAATTAAGGATGATATACTTTAAATACGATTTTGGGTTTCAATGATTTCTTATACGTAATAGATGTATAGCACCTTTCTTGTTCAAAATTGTGCTGAACGTTTTTGCTTCACATTGTGCTTTTGATTGGTTGACGATTTAGGAGTAACAGCCAAGAAAAAAAGTTTTTGGTGGGCTATATCACCCACTGAGGGCAGGTTTGAAATTGCTACCATAGCTTTTTTCAAGTTACTCTACATGTACATCTGTACCAACTTCCATGCTTTTTCGCAGGAAGTGAACAATTCCATAAATGTTGGGCCCTAAGCCACTCTACTATATTAAGTATAATGTAGGGTGCATTGGGGACCACGTGTGTGGCCTCTTCAGCATCATTTATTCGCTTAATCATTAACTTAATATGGAAAATGAATAGAACCTTTTTTGTAGACAATTCATGGTCTACAATTTCGGATTAAAGATATTTTCATACCTGAGCAGCCGTTTCCATGATATATTGAAAAAAAAACGAACGATTTTGGGAGCCATGTTTCCAAGAATGAGCCATGTTTACAAATGAATAGAACCTTTTTTGTAGAAAAATCCATGCTCTACATTTTTGCACAGAACATGTTTTTATGCCTGACGCAACCGTTACCGATGCACGTATACTGAAAAAACTGTTTTCGGGTGCCATGTTTCCAAGATGGCGGCGTTAGCTCAACACGGACAGCTGAGGACTTTCATTATGTTGAACTTGATGTCATTAAGAACACCTGTGCTAAAAATCAGCTTATATTATGAATTATTGCGAGCATTTAATCTAATTTGACTGAACTTAAGTAGTAAATAAGTCATTCAGACATGTCGGCAGCCCAATCGGCCTCAAAATTTAATACTTCGCATCCTATGGTTTAAAACTGAAAGATTTAAGAGAAAAGCAAGATCCTGCACTGCCGGCAGGAGTTTATTTGCACACCAGAATTTTCAAAAACTGGACAGGAGCGGAGGCCACAAAACGCAATGCTGCAACATGTAGCGATGGGGCAACAATAGTCGAGTCGCACAAGATTGGATTATAGCTCACTTTTTTTTTTTAACTTATACTTACTTACGTTACAAGAACCCAGTGGCGTAAGTATACATGAGCATGGCGACCACCAGACATGTTGTGTCTTTACAGCTAAGGTAGTTTGGCTGTTTTCAGCCATCTGAGGATCAACGCGACAGAAAAGGCTGAAACTTGTTTGATAGGGAGACTTTGGTCGCCTGACAACATAAGTCATTAATAATGGCACAGCTTACTTTTATCTTGTTGAAAAACGACATGAATAACGTTGATATTTGCCTAATTACTAACTGGCTACTGGTAACGCTTTTTTTGTATCACGAAAATAAATTCTTCCATGCAGTGAATAAAGCTGGTTTTTAACTCATTTTACAGGTATTGCTACGGCGATGTGCCCTTTTCATAAGGCCTCTTCTAATTGGTCAAGTGGTTCAGGGGTTAGGGACCTCTAAACGACCGAATTGTTTTACATTGTTTTAAACATTGTTATTATGCCAAACGGAACATTAAATAAATCCGTGCGTGTGCGAGGATATATTGCAGTACTAATAAGAAATCAAGGACCACGCTAGTTCAACTCCAGGTTCAACTGTCACATTTCATTGTAAGAAAGTCATTGTTCAATTCCTGCATTGTTGTTGCAGCGCCGCTAGCTTTGGTACTTAACAGAAATTCGAGCAGAGCGTATTTCACGATGGTGAGGATAAATACCTATATGCGGCGAAACAGCTTGAAAATTGTTGAAAATGGGCAGCCTTTGTGCCCTGACAAGCAATAGTTGTATTTCAATCAAGTGCACAAATTGTATCAAGGTGATAAAAGTGCGTGAAGATCGTTGATTTCAGCTGACTACTGACTACTGACTAATTCCGCTCATATAAAATGGTTTATGTGACAGATACGAATGAAATTTGGCATTCAACGCCCTTTTAACTCCGTTACGTGCCTTTATGGTTTGACGTTTGGGGAATCATTGACTAAAATGATTTCAATCGTTAATAATAATAATAAATTTTATTCGTTAATCATCCCGAAGATCATGTTGATCCTGAATACATCAAAGACAGTCACTTGGGTTGTCACATTCAGTTAGAAAGTTAATTCGATATCATAATTTTAATAAATAAAGTTTTTAAGTTATTTTCTATTTATTTACAAACAGTTAGGAATGCATACTTGTGTTGTATAAAATATCATTAAATTTTAACCATAAATTAACCAATGTTTTATCTCTTTTTTTGCATGTTTAAAATTGTCCAGCTTTAGAAGGTGTGATGGGATTTTATTAAAACGTGTTGGTATATAAGGATTTTGGCACATAGCGCCATAACTATTTTTAATGAGTGGTATTTTAGATCATATTGATTGATCCCTGAGAAAACCATTTTTAAAGGTGCCCTTAAGTTTGTATTCAGACGTATAATAGTTATTTAAAATAATAGTGTGATCCTTTAAATTTGTAACATTTAGTATTTTGTATTTTTTAATAAGATCAATTGTTGACTCATGTTTCCCTTTCCTACCAAAGAGAATTTTAATTAATTTGTTTTGAACTTTTTGTAATCTTTCCGGAAGGAAATCAGATGCCTGGCCCAAAACCTCAATACCGTATCTGATTTGACTATTAATCAAAGAATCAAAAACAATTTTTACCTTTATCATTAAGAATGGTTTTAACTTTATAAATAATAGGCATAAGTTTCTTAATTTCTTAATTACACCAATTCATTTTTCTTTTATGGCACACGAATCCAAACTGAATTATCTGCCCCACGACGATAAAAGGGACAAGTTTGCTGGAAAGAAGATTAGGAAACAAAATGCACATCGTCAGCACAGGTGGGAACGTGTTCTTTATGGAGAAAAAGTGTCCTCAATAACGTGACGCGGACATTTTATTTTATGCAGACATGCTGCTCTTGAAGTCCAGTGTAAGTGGCGAGTAATTTTAAACAGGTGGTGAGTTGATCAGTTTTAGCATGGTAATACTGAAGTGCGCGTGGGTGCTGGAAAGTTTTTGTGCTTAAATCATGGCCCCACTTTCTGCGTGAGGGCGCGTTCATGCAAAAAGGCCTTCTCGCTCGCCGACAGCTATTTGCTAGTCAACCGTTATTTATTTATGATTAGTTTCCCGTTGCTACTAAATGAATGCGGTAATAGATAGCAAATTGTACGTATTATAAATAACAACATGCATAAAGAACAAAGTGCTACAGTAATTTTAAACATTGCTACAAGATTGTTGTAATTTCACGCTCTTACCAAAATTTGCTATTCTCCCTCAAAGTACAGCTTCAAGCAATGACCAAACGTCGGTAGAATAAATAGCTTCTCGCAGCGAGAATTCAAAATCCAACATGGCGTCCATTTCGTGGCTATCGAATCGAAGACATACCATCGAATGCCGGCATACAAAAAACAGTCCGTCGTCTTGTAGTGCAGTAAAAATTGTTTTCTTGTTGTCGTAAATCGACGCTCAAATGTTGCAAGCATCGTACGCCGTGTCACGAGGCACGAGGAGAAGATTTGCGTCTGCGTCGTTGCCATGGTTACTAATACGCACGGACAACTCGAAAGCCGCATACTCCGGTAAAGGCGAGAAGCAGCCATCAGATTTAGTATTGATCAAGTAAAAGCTAGTGAGCGAGAAAACTGTCGTTGCGTAAACGAGCCCTAATGCTGGAATGCGCGTGGGTGCTATGTCTGTTGTTTTTTTATTTGTGTTTGTGCTTCGATGCCATATTTGTTACAACACATTATTTACTGTAAGTATTTTTTAGATGTTTAGACACATCAAATTTTTTTTTTTTTTTTGTGTTGATTGTTGATGTGTGTTTATTGTTTTGGCGTTGTCATGTAGGCTGGAAAGGGTATATGGTTGGCGATAATGCGATATGAACTTTGAACTCTCTGTCGCTTGTCAACGTAAACATGGACTAAGTTGGGGCGACCGGGTGCACGTTTTTCAGCCGATACATGAGACGTTTAATAATGAAATTGTGGTTGTGTTTTATGGCATGATATTGTTTCGTGTTGATATTTCTAAATTTGGTGGTGTGTTCGACTTATTTTATATGTATATGTATTTGGATGTATTATTATTATTTTTTTTTTTTGTTATCAAGTGTATTATTGGTAATTGATTATGTTAGTTATCGTGTAATAATTTTTTTTATTATTATTGGTAGTTATCATTTGCTTTGTGATATTCGTTTATTGTGGGACACACACGAACCAAGGTTTCTTTATTCTGAGGAGGGGATGCCGGTGTGTTGCATTTTAAAGGAATGGTTTAATTGCGGTTTTTTTTTTATATGAAACGATTTAACGATTGTTTACCACCTTTCCGGATGGCATCCTAGCCTCGGCTATCTTTACCCCCCCCCCTCCCCTCGGAATAGAATGTTAAGTGTTGTGTGTCAATTTTTGTGCATTTGTTTTAGTGTATTCATTGATGTTGGATATTTGTTTGTTGCATATATCTGCTTTGGTTATTGTGTGTATTGTGTATTTTGTCTTTGTGCATTTTATTTTTAAATGTTCATGGATGTTTGTGGTTTACATTTATTTGACTGTGTTTGGTTTGGATTATTTTTATTGTATTGCCATGTGTTTTATTGCTGTTTTGAAGTTTTATTTTATAGTATTCATGTATGTACATAATTTGCTTATGTTATGGTTTTATATTTTTGAACTTGTTTCAAGTGTGTTGTTTGTTTGATTGCGTCAAGTGTTATGTCCATTATTTTTAGGTGATAAAAATCTTAAACTCAATGTATTTGGTTTTGGTATCATTCACTTAAAATTTTGGAATGGGTGTGTCAGTAGTTGGCGGCGTGGCAAAGGAATTTGACTTTCCCCTCCCCACACTTTGCGCAAAACCTCTTCTTTTCTGACCTCTTTTCTGCATCCCTTTGCAACTCTTCTCTTTTGCGACACCAAAAATCGATACTGATTTGTTAGATTTAATCCGACCGAGGCTGGAAGGATAATAATTACGCCTACTATATTGACTAAATTAACGTGGTTCAAATGACATAAAATTAGGAACGGGATAAATCCGTAATGGTGAGCAACCACTCGAGATAAATACCGAGGGGCGCCCACCAAACGGAATTTTTAGCGATACTGAGCGGTCTTAGATGGTTGGTAGCGACTTCCTCTCTCCAACTTATGTATAGGCTAGTGTTATTATGCTGGATCAATGCTAGACAGTTGTGTGTTCTTCTGTTCCCCAACTTTGGCAAGTAACTTTTAGCTATAACTTTAACGCAATACTGTACTTAGTTACAGTCTTCTTGCAGTGCACTAAGTGTCCCTTAGCACCTGGTTGACTCGGATGCAAACCATTGGTGTGCTTATTTGCCTTTCAACCACGTTACACTTCCAGCAGCTGACGATATACTGCACTGCTGATTGTTCCATCAAGGAAGAATGGTCCAATGACCCCCCTCCCCCCCAAAGCCCATATACCTCCCCAAACATTGATGCCAGGTGACGGCGTGAATGCAGCCATAGTGACGTGTGGGTTGTAATCACTGTAAAATATGCAGTTGTGACGATTAACTCTGCCATTCAGATGAAACTTGGCTTCACCAGATTATCATATCCGTTCCAAGTTCTGTGTATCATCTGCAAGGAAATCTAGGAATTCTTCGCAGAACTGAATGTGCGTCGATCGGAATCATCGTCGTTTAAGGCGTGGATACACCGTGGACGGTACACCTTCAAGCCTACGTCCTTAATCAGCTTATTAAATGAAGGCAGTGACACACCCGTTTGCCGTTCCAACTGACGCTGGGACATCGTTGGTTCATCAAGCAACGCGTGGTGGATCTCGGCGGCATTTTCAATCGTTCGTGCCGTTCGTTTACGGCCAGAATGGCCCTTTTGTTGATTTTCCACAGAACCTGTGGTTTCAAATTTCTCCACCAAATGTACCACACTAGACTGGCATGGAGATGGCTGAAGATAAGTAGCCCGCCACCTCACCAAAACGTCTGATATCATATCGTTTTCGTAATACCATTTAATAATATTGATACGTTGGTGTAGGTTCATACGTGGCATGTTCTTATGAAATACAAAAAGAACGAATGGTATCGAACGAAGCGAATACAAAAAAAAATACTGTATCGAATGATACCTATCAGGTTGTATGCTGTCATGTCTAAGTGTACGGACCAACCAGCGCTACAGTATACCACACATCAGGTCACATGACTCACAACTTTGCGTGCAACGGCAGTACAGCTGAAGGGCAACATGCAGCATTAACCAAGGTAACCTAATCGGTAATTAAACTCAGCCAATTACAGTACGTACAGTACTGTAAATTGGGAACTCCTGTCGGATAACGTAACTAGGCCTTTTGTACAGCAAGTGGTGTGGCGATTAGATGTGAATACTGGATAGTTGTTAATTCAGTACATTGGGCGCAGGGCCGTAGCCAGCACCCCCGCAGGGCCGAAGAACACGAAACGCGACGAGGCCTTTATAGTGGGCTATAGCGTTGATTTTTGTTTAGAAACTCGTGCTAAGTTTAGTTCCAGAGAACCATGTAGCGTAGAAAGGTTAAGGTTTCAAATGAAAGAGCATTCCCTCTAGTTCCTGTAGGCCTAAGCGACGTGAAAATGGCCTGTTTATGTAAAAAGCTTACAGTTTGGAAGCAGTTAATGATTACGTTCAAAATTTATTTGCCAGCTAACAACAAAATTGTAAGCCCAACACGATAAAATGGTTACATAATTTTTCGAAACGTCAGCTTCAGGAGCAGAGTTAAATTGTTGAACACGTAGTTGCAAAATAAATCGTGCTGATTATTAATTTAAAAAACAAAGTGGTACACAAACTAGTTATGTTAAAACAACAAGCTTAACGGAATGAAAAAAGAAAGACAATATCAATGGCAACGAAGCGCCATCCTTTGCCTCAGTCGTGAAGCATAGACCTTTTCCTAGTTCACGTATGGTTATATTACGCTCGACAGAAAAAATGTTTGTAAAATAAAATTCGCAATTGCATTTTAAGTGTGATGAATGGG
>JAHWFP010256926.1:710-26214 GCA_023313725.1 Lithobius niger
GCCGGCCATCCATGACTTCGTACATATTGACTCTTCCCTAAAGTAGGCATAATCCCACACAGCCAGTGGCCTTTTTTGGTGAAAATACAATATATTTTTCATTTGGATTGAACGAAAATTTTAACGAGCAAACGGAATTTTTTTTTTTATCACGGATCTTTTATAACATTTATTTGCGGAGACTGAAAAAAAAAAGCATGCGCGGGGATGCTAAACCTGAGATGAATAACTCACTGTGCGTTATTAAACTTAGTATTCTCTGGCGTTACGACTGTTATGGTTTTTCGATCAGCGTCCTTTGGGTATCGCCGTATCGGTTGCTGATCGAAAAACCATGTTACTGTGAACGCAAGTACAGCTTAATGTCGTATTAGCACTAACAGAGTAGTCATTTTCTTATTGTACATTTTTTTAGTTCAATAACCAATTAAGAAGTTTTAGCATGGTTAAAACGCAATGTTTTTTATTCAACGGTCAGAAAAAACGCCATGGGGGAGGGGTGGGGGGAGGGAGAGAGTTCATTTCTGTATGAGGCCTTAAGCTTTCTTTTAAGCTGTTAGTTTTCGTTAAGAATAAAAAAAAACTATATATAATATTTAACTTAACTAATCTAACCTTGTGTGGTTCGGGGACAGCATTGACTTGTAGCGTTCTACTCACAACTCCATCGTTATAATCTCCGCAAAATGTGCCGAACACGTTTACTCCTTTTCTGCGTCATTCAATCCTAAATTGGCTACTTCTACACTAGGAGGGTTTTTTAGTATTACTAGGTAGTACATAAAACGACGTAGATTTGCTTATCCTTTTCGAATAATTGCCACATTGTGGTACACAGCATCGCATTTGTTTGTTTAATTTTAGCGAAAACCGAAACCGAATGAACGGGAAGTGGAAGTGGAGGTTCTCGCGTTGTCTCGCTGCCGGTCGTGGCGCATGCGCTCTGGCTAAGTTGCTGTTTACTGCTTCCGTTTTAAGTTTCGTTGTAGTTCCCGATTCCTACCGTCAACAACTGGATTTAAAATGGAATAAAAATGGCGCTGCTCTTCGAATCAGCTTGTAGAAAAGAAACAGCTTGTAGAAAATTGATATTTTGACATACTAAACCTACGTTTGCCGTTTTTGTGTGTCTAATGTTTGTATACGATGACCTAGGGGCTTATTTCGTATGTATAAACCACTGGAATTAATTCCCCTTTAACGTTTAAATCATCCAACGACATATTTCCCTTAGGAACGAAAACAGTTGCATAGGATTTTTTCTCATATTTTTCCCTACGAGAGATATGAAACCCTTTTCCCATCATGGTTTTCACCTCAAATCCTACATTCACATAGTATTCTTTCGTTGATGTTAAATCACCAGGGGTAATCTCATAACCCTAATGTGCTGTTTTCAAAGTTATGGGTACATCCTGCCCATATTCATTACTTGGGAAAGGGGTTGGAAGAAAGGTTACATTCCCGGTTACCTAACGACTGTATTTCTGAGGGAATGCGTTACTAATGACAGTAGGCTCATCCTGCTCACATTCATCATCACACTGTGACTTATCAATTGACAGATAATTATGTATCTACCCTCGGGATATCATAAGAAGGGGAAACCCCAAACTGTTAGATACAGAGTGTTAGACATTTCTTCACCCATGGTATGCAATGAAAAAACAATCATGAGTATTCCATGACTAATTGGAGCAATGACTTGTCATGATTTATTATGATTTGTCATGAATGGTATGAATGGTAGTCATGATTTGTCATGATCTGCTATCACGATTTGTCATGACGTTCATGATGATGCTTATTCATGATGATAAATCATGATAGTGGATCAAGAGATATGATGATAGCAGATCATGATAAACCATAAAAAATCACGACAAGTCATTGCCCCAATTAGTCATGGAATAGTTACATTTTTTTTTTATTGCATATCGTGACAATTTTTCATAAGGGTCGAGCATCAGCCATAGGCAAAGTTCGGTTATTATTAGGGGCATACTGCTCATAATTACCCATGAAACGTTTGTGGGGTGTAACATAATGATTGTTAAATTTCTGGGCTTCGAACTCCACACTCATTACTGGTTTCGAATGGGCGTTAACCCAAAACACAGGTTCACATGGTGGACAAACTGTTTTAGGTAATGAGCTCTCACATTTGGACAGCATGCGTGGGTCACACAGTGGAAGTACTGTTTCAGATATTGTGTTCTCACATTTGGTTTTACAGGACGGAAAAGCCAATGGCTAAATAGGGGTTAAATAAATACGGATGCAAACCTATTTACTTTGCCTTTTGGACTTATATGTCGGATTGCCTGAGCAGGGAATTGAACCCACGGCCTCAGTATGGCTCAGTGGAAGGACCTCGGTCTTTGACTTCAAAGGTCGTGGGTTCGATTCCCCGTTCAGGCAGCCTGACATATAAGTCCAAAAGGCAACGTAAATAGGTTTACATTCGTATTTATTTCTCACATTTGGACAGCATGCGTGGATCAGAAGCATGCGTGGATCAGACTGTAAATTGGCTGGTTGTGAACGATCAGAATGGGAATACCCAAATATATTATTGGTGGTGCCTTGATTTGGGCGCCATCTAGGCTAATTCTCGTTGGATGGTTTTACCATACAATTCATAACTAGTGTATATAGCTAGCTTAATTCAGAACATAACTGAATTGTGTGGCTTAGAACACAATAAATTTGGCACGTAAATTATAATTCATGCCTGCACATAATAATCTAGAGCCTGACAATAAATTCTTTGCCGCACTTGGTATTTCAACAACATTAGTTAGTAATACAGGTTTGCAATACGAACACTCATAACAGTATTGACCGCCGTAATAACTAAAACCATTAGATGTTAGGGAAATTTGTACCATTGGGCATTTTCACCTACCGAACTTTTTCTAGCAACTAGAAACAATGGAAAGTGCCGAGCCGAAATTGTGAATGAAAGTTAGAGGTTTAGGGCTTGAATCAACACTATCGCTTACATTGAACTTAGTACTAGTATTTTCATACGACATGTAATTCAGTTCGTCAGGTGGCGTACTGGATCTCTCAAGGCGTACATTGCCAGCCCTAGTTTGGTTGTTAAGGGCATACGCCTGATGTTGTTGACACATAAAGGCTACGTGGTTTCCATTGTTCGCTGAGTCATTGTTGAATGGTGTATTTTGAAGAAAATTAGCTGTATGAGTTCGACGGTTGCGGTCATTGGCCAAATGCGCGGCGGTGTTTTTGGGTCGGTGTTGCTGTTGATTTCTGCATCGTGGCAGGGGTGTTACGTTGCCGTACGCACTGGAAATGTGTGCATACCCAAAGCATTTTTTTAAACGTGGACCGCTAGGCAGGTCAGAGTCCTGCACTAGTTACATGTGCAAAATGTCTGGTCATCACTTTGACAAAAAAATACAGTAGGGCCGTCGTCATCATTGACATTGTTATGGATTACGTGGACCGTTGGTTAGCTGTGGCTCTCTTCTTTCTTCAGTCTGCTTGGTGGCGAGGACTATCCCTCAGGTAATAAACATGAGATGGACTTGGCCTACATGACAAGCCCTCTTCCTCGTCTGACAGTCGTGAATAATGGTGAGTTGGCTTCTCATGTCTAATAAATTGTGCTGTTTGACAGAGCTCGGACGTACTTGAAGTGGGTAGGTAAGCTAAAGCTGGCATAACGGAGTGGGTGGTTGTGGATTGTAGGCCAAATCTTGACAAGGGCAGGACAGACAGTCTATCAATTCATTTTGGGCCAAGTAGATATTTTAATCTTCGTGTATTTTGATATTTGGAATTTGTTCATTCCTCCTCCTCAACTACTAACGCATGAACTTTCGTAATATTAATTGGCTATATAGTGAAAGACTTTTGTCGGGATTCACTGGTGTAACAACTTTGATGTAATTGATGTTGGCAAAAGAATCCTAAATCTGGAATATTTTCTTCACACATTTCATCTCCCGGTATACGGTGAACTTGCTTCAGGCAGTGGTCACTGCAATCTGGGAAGCTCATACGTCTCGAACGGTTGTGGCAGAATTAGGTTTAGGACCTAACAAAATAGCCGCTCAGCATTCCACAGTTGAACTAGAGCAGGCCAAGCTATCTTGCTGCGGAGCTAAAGTAAATCCGTCTCTTCCTCCCGAAAACATGTTGAAGGAAAAAAAATCAAAGAAATACGTAAAAGAAGCGGGTCGAAAAAGCGGGTTCATGACAATTCGTTCCCGGACAACTCGGTCCCGGACAACTCGGTCGCGGTCCCCCTGTGGGCTGGGGGTAGAATAAGCCCACCGTACCCCTGCGTGTCGTAGAAGGCGACTAAAAGGGAACCCAAGATCACGGTCTGCTAGTGTGCCAAGGGTCTGCGTGGCGGAGGGTTTTTTGGTCCGTCTTTAACACTAGCAGGGGATTTCACGGGGATTCTTAGCTGTGTCCCAGTGTGGCTTTCGACGGTTTCGGTCAACTATCGATCAGCTAGTTGCCCTTGAATCAGATGTGAGGGAGGCTTTTCGCCTGCGTCATCATCTGGTTCAGGTTTTCTTTGACTTGGAGAAGGCGTATGATACGACGTGGCGTTATGAGATTCTCCGTAATCTTTATAACTATGGCTTGAGGGGACAGATGCCACTGTTGCTTTCTGCTTACCTCTCAGGCCGTTCTTTTCGCGTTCGTGTCGGGGCGACTCTTTCCCGCCCGTTTGTCTTGGAGAATGGTGTGCCTCAAGGAGGTGTTCTTAGTGTCGTCTTGTTTGCTGAAGGGATCAACCCCATTGCTCAGCAAGCTGCTGTTCCCCAGTCATTGTTTGTCGATGACTTCGGCCTGCGCTTTCGGGCAGCTCGCATGCAGACCTGCGAGCGGCAGCTACAGCTGGCAATTAACAAAGTCCAGACCTGGGCGGTAAGTAATGGTTTCCGGTTTTCTCCGGACAAGACTGTGTGCATCCACTTTTGCCGCCAACGAACACTGCACCCGGGTCCTTGCCTGTACTTGGGACAGGCACGAATTCCTGTTGTCCCACAGGCACGTTTCCTGGGTCTGGTGTTCGATTCCAGGTTGTCTTGGCTTCCACACTTACGTCAGCTTAAAGACAAGGCTTTGCGGGTGCTTAACATCTTGCGGGTCCTGTCGGGCACTTCATGGGGTGCCGATCGCGCTGCCATGTTGCGCCTCTACCGAGCCCTTGTCCGCAGCAAACTTGATTATGCGTGTATGGTCTATGATTCGGCTAGTGACTCCGCTCTCCGGATGTTGGACACTGTGCATCACAGTGGCCTGCGTGTGGCGACTGGGGCTTTTCGAACTTCTCCAGTGGTCAGCCTCTATGCTGAGGCCTCGGAGCCACCTTTGGCCATTCGTCGGCGACAGCTTGCCGTTCAGTATCCTGTGCGTTTGCGTGCTGTGCAATCCAGTCCTGCTTGGTCCATGGTTTTTGGGCCAGACTTGCGAGTCGGTAGACGCAGGGTGGGTAAGGGTGATTTCCGCGATAGGCTCCAGCAGTCCTGTCAGGAGATAGCCTTTGAAATGCCCTGCGTCTTGAGGCTTGGGAGAATGCCAGTTGCCCCTTGGCTTGTCCCAGGTGGCAGTTTCATTTTTGCTCTGGCGTCCCTCCCGAAGGGTTCCACTCTACCAGCAAGGTACTTACAGGAGTTCCGGCGGCTGAGTTCTCAGTACGCCGGTTATCAGCGCCTGTTTACTGATGGGTCGAAGTCCGACGTTGGCGTGGCGTGTGCTTGTGTGTGTAAGGGTGTAACGGTTGCCCATCGCCTTCCATCAGGCTATTCTGTGTTCTCTGCAGAGCTTTTGGCTCTTGGTTTGGCTGTGGAATGGATCCTTGACCTTCAGGGCACGCATTTCATTGTCTTTAGTGATTCCATGAGTGCCCTGGAGTCCTTGGCGAATTACAATCCTCGGAACCCCTTGACACAACGTGTCCAAGCTTTGCTTTCCCGCTTGCCTGGCCAGCGGAAAACCGTGCTTTTCTGTTGGATCCCGGGCCATGTTGGGATAGCAGGGAATGAACAAGCTGATTCTGCTGCGAAAGGGGCCCTTTCTGGCCCTCTCGGTAGGGATCTCAGCCTTGTTCCCTCAGATGCCTTTCCAACTCTGCGTCTGAGGTTACACGCTTTTTGGCAAACCTTGTGGGACAGACAGGACGGTAATAAGTTACGGGCCATTAAAGTCACTGTGGATTGGTCACACCCGACTTACTCACTGTTTCCTTTTGCGGGGGGTTGACCCTCCTGAATGTTCTTGGTGTCGAGTGATTTCGACTTTTTTTTTTTTTTGCAGTAAACCAGTCACGGTCAAATAGCTTTCAAAATACCATGGGCCTTGTTAATATCTACGTTTTAAGCTACAAGATCTGAAAATTTAGTCATTGGTTCTGTCGCTAGGTGAAAGCAAAATTTCCCCAACAAGAAGAAGAACAACAACAAGAATATCGCAGTCACAATAAAATAGCGTTGAAAATATCCCGGGCCTTATTCATGCCTACGTTTTAAGCAATAAATGTTGAAAATCGCTTCATTGTATCGATCTCAATTGTAAAAATTAAATTTCGCCAACAACAACAACACAAGAAATAGTTGCCAAATGGTTCGATGGCTGTCATTAAAATCTGTAATGCAATAAAATTGTTACGCCATGTACCAAAATACCGAATTTTGTTAATCCATGTCAATGCTGAAGAAAACTATAAGCTTTCAGGGTTTGACTTTTCCCCAACAAGAATATTATAGCCACATTAAAATAGGGTTTAAAATGTCGAACTTGACCGTCGGTTCGTTGGTTCGATTTCCAGGTGTAGTACAGCTCTTAAACTTTAGTTGCTTGAATTAATTTTTTTTTATGTTTAAAAAAAAATAAGTTCAGTCGTGGGAGTCGAAGCTGCATTCACTTGGTTTATAGACGGGAACGCTAACCACTGGGCTGTCACTGCACGTTTTGCTCGGAGTCCCTGGGGGCCTCCTTACAAAACTTGCAGTGCGCGTTGGGACTTGGAAATACTGTGTGACCTGGGGTTAAGGGCCATAATTTGGTCTTATCATGCTCATCGAGCTAAAAGCTATGGAAAATGGTACACAAGACATTCTTAGCATACTATTTAAACTAGTATGAACTCCTCTCGCCTCTCTGTGCCCTCACACACTCAGTTCTGTGAGGCAGATACCAACAAATTCATGCTGATCGCTCTAAAACGTGAATTGTGGTACGCAAGTCATTCTCAGCAGTACAGACGAAAACAGTCGCGGAACCCTCATGAAATAACTGCTAAGGCTACCTGTGGTCCCTCCCTGAGGCGTGACCAAATACTTGCAGATTTAGCTAAAAGCATGAAATGTGGTACGCTATTCAATTTAGCAATGCAAATCGAAATAGAATTTGTTGGTCGTCAGCTTCATGGAGGGGACACAAGGTGTCACTGAGGGCCTTAGGGGCACCTCATGGGGTTACGTACCTTCTTCGACTTCTACTGCTAAGAAAGACTTGCATACCACAATACATGCTGTTAGTAAGATCTGAAAGAATTTGTTGGTCGTCAATGCTTCAAGAGATGGTATGGGGGCGAGCGCACTGGGTGGGCTTTGGTGGAATTTCATTCCATTTCGCATTCTATTGTTAAGAGCCTCACTTGTGTATCACAACGCATGCTTTTAGTTCGAGCACCATGGGGGGGGGGGGCGGGAGGGGTTGCTGGCGGTTTATGCAGTAATAGTGCTAAGAATGACTCGTGTACCAAATTTCATGCTTTTAGCTGGATCTATAGGAATTTGTCAGTAATGAATTCATACCTTGAAAATTGGTCAGTTGAAATTTGTGCTTTTAAAAATAATATAGATCATTCTTACCTTATACCCAAGGCCTGGTACACTGCATGATATTTCTGGTGGCTGCATGTGAAGGTATCGCACAAAACTGCACTTCTGTTTATATAGTCCTAGTTAGCTACGATTTCATGGGTCAAACATTCGTAATCAGTTCGTGACAGTGTTGGCGATTCCATCGTCAAGTGAATGTGATCAGGGATATATGAAATACGTGATATAATAAATAGTAATGTTATGTTGATGGAATTCTATGACAACTTTCAGCTTTTACATTGTAAGTTACATGTCCTGATATTGATTCCTTGTATGAGCGTAATTAGTGTTAAGATTCAACGTTTCCATAGTTATAGAGACGCCAAAACAAAATTGACCAGAATCTACACTAGCACACGCTAATTCTTCCCGCCCTTTCCTTGTATTAAATGTTGAAAGTTGGACGCAATGGGTGCATAGTGGCTCGGTCACTACATATTTGCCCAGTCACTAATTGGATTTAATAGGTCGAAGAAAGGGAGGCACCTTTTTCATTGATCACATTCACTAGATGAAGACTTAGCTGGAAAAATGCGACGCATACGTAACTATCTCATAGTGGTATCGATTTGTACTCCTAAGAACAAATCTAGTTTACGTTATACATAGCGAGTACGATTTGTACTGCTAAGAATGACTTGTGTATCAAATTTCATGCTTTTAGATGAATCTGTCAGTATTTGTTGGTCAAGCGTCAAGGAGGGGGCACAGTGGACCGCCATGGGAACTTTGGTGGGATTTCATGGGAGGTTTTCCTGACTGGTTCAATTTGTACTGCTAAAAATTACTTGTGTACCAGATATTAGGCTTTTAGCACCATCTGCAAGAATTTGTGGGTCAGCCCTCAGTGAAGGGGTACAAGGGTACAGTTGGGGGCCTTGGGGGATATCTCGAGGTGGTTCCACAGTTAGTTGTTAGCTATTTGTATTACTAAGAATGACTTGCTTACGAAATTTCATCCTCTTAGCTCGGTCTGCAATAATTTGTTAACGGGGGGGGGGGGGGGGGGGGTGATCGGGAGCGGGGATATATCATGGACGCTCCATGGCTGGTTCGATGTGTACTGCTTAGAATGCTTTGTGTGTCACAATGCAAGCGTTTAGCTCTATCAGCAAGAATTTGTTGGTCATCCTCATATAGGTGGGGTGTGTGGGGGCAAAAGGGAGGAACTGGGAGCAATGGGTGGCTGAGGGCTTTGGGGAATTTTTGACTCCCTTTTACTTCCATGGGGGTAGGATTTCTAATTGGTCCCAATGTTACCTTTAATTAAGGAGTTGAGCATCAATGATTCGATTGATGCAGTAATTAAGAGGAATCTCCAATTCTTCGGCCACAGTATGTATTCGGCAAGAGTATTGTTGTTATTTACTTTCCCATCTTTATTTATCATTGTTCTCCTCTTCGTTTGTTACAACTGGCTCTACTTCTTGCGGCCTTGCAGTGCTGGAAACACCGGTTCTCGTCAGATCCCCGAAGTTAAGCAGCATTGGGCTGGATTGATACTTGGGTGAGTGACCGCCTGGGAATCTGGCTGTTGCAGACATAGGGCCTTAGGGCTTCGGGCAGATGACCAGGAGTGGTTAACGCTCGTTAAACCCTTTTTTTTTACTTCTTTGGCGCAGATTGTTACTTACTTGACTGTTTCCTGCTTTAACAATGCTTTCAACGTATTGTCACTACAGATGTAATATGACATCCTATCCCTTGTTATTGCACTTCTCCCCTCAATTCATCGTATTCGTTAACTTTATCTTTTTCTCTCTGACTTGAAAACGATAGCACATAATGCAGTATTTATGCAAATAGCCATAATCGTCATGTTGGCTTTAGCCACTATATTGCCTGGACATAGGCCAGCACAGTTGTATCTGCACCATCAATGTACACTCTCTGGAAATTATACATACCTGCAGTAAACTGAAGCAACACTTTCGACTGAACATGAATGTCGCACAAAGACAAAATTATTGCTCGTCTCAACGTAAACTACGATACCCTTCAACCTAACAGTGAATGTATACAGAAGAGAGGAAGATAGGAGATCGCAAGACGACGACTCATCCCACTATAAATGGAAAAATAAAACGTTTTAGAATAATTACAGATTATTCCTATGATTTCTAAACCGTTACAACAGATAGTCTGGAAAGATTCACGTCCCTCTAAAACAAAACGACCCTTCATACAGTTTGGCACATTAACACCTCTACAACTTACAACTTTAAGGCCACTTATGATTGACACGCTCTGCACTAGGATATGTGCTTGTTTACACAAGATTGCACCACTTGGCAATCCTCCAGCTTGTATTAGAACTGAAATGGAAGCTAAGATCTCGGCGTTTCCGTACCTTGCGCAGAAATTGAAAACTTCGGGACCTAAAAGCACCAACATAATGGTAGCGTCGGTGCCAAGACCCCTTGTTTAACAAGTGAAGAAGAGAATTCATAACGACCATCATCTTCTAGTATTGCCAAGATGCAAGCCAGGGGACCGATTCATATGGAAAGACCAAGAGAGACAGATCATGTTCATAAATAACAACATCCCTATTCTGAATGGGCCCAAAACATTTAAACATTGAAGAGCGTTATTTACCTACCTCGGTGAAGAAAAGAAGCACCTACCTTACGTACTACAACAAAATGGTCCAGATGAAAAGATATGACCCCAGACAAGATAGCTGTTTGGACACAGAAGAACGCCGAATGCAGACTGATGTTGTTAGAAAACCATTTCGAGACAACTCTGCATTAGTTTCTGCAACGTTAGGTGCACCCACACTGTGTCACTTGTGTGGGAAGGTCTATTTGCTGATTTTGCAAGGGTGGATCCCTTCAACCAAATGTATCGCCTCAACGATCTTATGAACATAAAAATTCTATCCTCAGAAGTCATCGAATAAAATATTAGGCACGCCAGGTATATTTTGGAAGAATTAGTAGCTACCGGTTATCTGCTTACAGAAGTGCAAACCTGTGTGTGGATCCTCAGAAGCATGAAACACCCCACCTTACTCATCACCAGAGAAGCTCTTCTACAATTTTACTGCCTTACAGACAGAGCTAGTGGATAGCCTAAATTCGGAAGTCTTGATGAACTTAGCCAACCTTCACTAGGCAATCATGCATCTTTACTTCCAACTATCAAAAGAGCTGTCATTTAACGAACTGTTATTAACTGCCAGTCGATGTCTACAGTGAGGTATCCTCCTCCTGACAGACAAGCTTCAAGAGTCTATTACAATTCATCATGTAATGCTGACCAGTCTAACTAGCTATCTTCATGCAAGGACGCTGACTCATCGTCACCATTGCCGAGATAAAAATCACTAGACCAGTCATTAAACAGACTCTCGTATGCAAAAAATGTGGAGGCCATTGCGTATACTGCCAAAGTTCTTCCCACACTTTTCCCTCCTGTGACCAAATAGACCCGAATGATCGTCCTAGGGTACCTCGTTGTTAGGCTGGCATGGATACGTACATTTGGCCCTTGATTACCCCTACCAAGTCGCAAATAAGAAAAAACTCGGCCTATGACTCTAATGATGGAGCTCCATCAGCAACATTAATTTTCCCGTCCACGAAACATACATCTGTTAAACCATCTCAACAATTAAACAACGTGGACGAGGTACCATTATTATGCCAAAATCACCAAGCATGTTTGTTAGGGACAAATGGACTACCCACCCAAGATGTCAAACAGGAACACTGCGCGGTAACTGAGGTTGTTGTTATGACCTAGCTGCCAACGCGCCATTAAGCCTCAATCCCGTCGCGATGTCGCGACTACCAACCATTCGTATGTAGATAGAAATTATAATTTAATATATAATAATAATAATATATGATTTATTGCACCAAGAAGTGCAATAGGTGAGAATAGGTCAGACATTCTGGCCACTAGAGTCCGGCCACTGAAAGAATGACTCGGCGTTCGTCGAATATCGCGCTTTTTTGCCAGTAGGATAGGTGCACCTTGCCAACAGCGAGTTCAATCGAGCCCAGACATGGCGTTGAATTTGACTCCGTTAGCGAAGCGCGGTAAAACTTAACACATTCAAGCTCTGGAGATGTTTAAAACGTCGTCTAGTATTTCAAATCCAGGGTGAGTGAATTTGGAGAGTATAGAACTAACACGCAATCCATAAAGTGTGCAGCGGCTGCTACTGGAGTGTTGTAACGTTTTGCTAAATTGCTACACGTCTCATGCAATGCGCGTAAGCCTATAGCTTTTCCGAGCAAGTGATGTAGAGACGCCGGGGGAAAAAAAAGGCCGCGTCTATCACCCATTTCGCAGCTCAATTTTTTCGACACGTCAATAAGACGTATTACTGTAGACATGTGTACAAATAAACAACTCCCTATTCTTAAGAAAGTGTCGGCAGAGCAAAGGAATGCTTGGGGTTTGCTGGAAAAAGAATAGCACGCTTGTTAGAAGTCTTGGTAAATAAAAATAAAAATCCATTGTGCTCTTATTTGTGTTATTTCCCAGCTGCTGATTACACTGTACTGTATTACAAACTAAATTGACAAATTGGCATGAGGATTGGTGGGGGTGGGGTGGGGGGCGAAGCGCACCTAGTTTTCCATATTTTTATGGTAGTAATCGGCGCTATACAGAAATTAAAGTAAGGGACGGTGATAAAAAAAACGCGGGATAAGATGCACCGATTCCTTGTTTCGTGCTACGATTCAAAATGTTTGTCAACAGAGCCAATCATTGAAAGAAGGTACGTGCAACACTACAGAGTTAACGTCTGGATACAAGAAATCTCACGAAATGATCGGGAGTGGACAAAACAGATGTTGATATACAGCTCCACTTTGTTCTACGGACGTAAACAAACGAAAGGTCAACGAGAGAGTTTGACAACTAACACTGTCAATGTATTTGTTTTCCCCGTTTATCTAGAATTTGCACACGTTTCAAGGTAACACGTGTAAATTTATTGTAAACTATTTTCAACTCGCCAGGCTTTTGTTATCGAAAGTAATAGAACACTGCCGAAATCACGAGACGGCTACGGCCGATTTAACAGTTTCCGTACGCAGTCCAACAGTTTTTCGTGTTAGGTATAGTATGCTTATTTTAGACATGTGGAGCTCGTCTTATTCTTCATTTGTCTTATTTTACTTTACTTATTTAAAGTAAAATTTAAATTTTACTTATTTTATAAAAAAAATTAAAGGGATTTAATTTAATATTTCACTATTATTTTGTTTGTTTTGATTTTGGGCAGCTGAATTTGGATGGCTTGCCTGCGTAACTTGTTGTTGCCTGGCAACCATAGGGGAGGATGAATGATGAGGATGAATGATGAGCGCGAGCGACGTTTATATTTTCAGTAACGAACCTTGTTTTTAAGTGTATATCGTTTTTAAAAGTACTTCTAGTGGAACAAAAATTTTCTCACTTCACTATGTTATGAGAGGAACCACAAATTATCTTTCTTTACTGCTAAAATTATTTTATGTGTTGACGTAGCCATAACAACGTCTCAAAACGATCATTCCAATTGAATTCATTGCTAATGCACGGACTACCTCGATCCGATCGTGTACGTAGCGCTGCCAAACCATGAAATAATCCTTGGTAACGGGTAATGAATGGCCAAGAGTGCACCTTGCATGCACCTAAAACAAGCAAACGAGGTCACGACTTAAACAATCGATGATACGACCAAGTCATTCTCTTAGTGGCCCTACTATAGCAGTGCACCTAAAAGGAAAGCAAAAAAAGATGTAACTGCAAAAATGTTAACGGCAAAAGCAATTGGCAATTTGTATGGTAGTCAAAATCAAAATTAATTTTCATGATGAATCACAACCCTTATCAAAATAATGTTCTGGTCTCAAAAGAAACCTTCGTAGGTTTACGCCCCACAAAAGCCTCCTAAAATGGGAGACAGAAGGTGCAGAGACAAGGTCTTCGGTGAGAGAATTCCAAACCGGAACCACACGGCAGGAGAAAATAAAAATCTGACAATTTAACTTGAACTTAGGCAGCACGAGTTTTAGGCTGGTGCCACGCGTTTTTGTAAATGTTTGTAAATAAAATAGAGGCAAGTCAAGTGGAAGTAAATGATGCAGAATTTTATAAGTTAAAATTAAGTCCGCCTTAAGGCGTCTCAGTTCGAGTCAGTCTAAATTGAGAGTTGTCAATCGAAGGTGATAGGGTAAATTTCGCAAACGCGGTAGTGTTTTTTGTAAACCGCCGCTGAACAGACTCGATTTTATCGACATCCTTCAGTAGGTTAGGCGACCAGACCTGACTCGCTTACTCGAGCAAGGGTCGAACATAAACCTTGAGGGGCAAAACTTTGACCCTAGTGTCACCAGATGTGTAGCAGCGTCTAACCACTGCTGAGCATCGGTTAGCATTTGAAGCGATATTGCAGCAGTGCAAGGAAGATTTCAAATCGAAGTTAAATCATACCCCCAAGTCTCTGGTACAGCTGACATTTGCTAAAACATTATCGTTTATACAGTAATCAACTAGATTTTGTCCTGTTCCAGTGTGGAATCGGTAGCATTTACCAGACGCCAGTGGGAGTTGCCATGTTGTCGCCCAATTATCTACTTCGTTTATACCGATTTGCAGAAGGTCGGTGTCAGCTTGGCAGATGGTTGCTTTATGCAACTTCAATTCGTCAGCAAACTTTGCCCAATTTACGCTATTGAAATCCAGGCTCAAGTCATCCAAGAAAAGGACGAAGAAGAATGGACCAAGAACCGATCCCTGGGGTACACCACTGATCACCCCAGCGTTTTTAGATCGCACATCGCCCAATACTACATGCTGTGTGTGCTTTGTAATGAAGGCGTTTATCAACTTCAAAAGTTGCCCGCTAATGCCGATATTATTTAATTTTAGTAGTAGAAGTTTGGAATGTACGACGGACTCAAATGCCTTTTTAAAGTCAAAAAGGATAACGTCGGTATTGATCCCCTGATCTAGTGCCTCCGTCCACTGATCAAGAGCCAACAAAAGTTGGTGTACCACAGATCGCCCGGGAAGAAAACCAAATTGATCGTGACTGACTAGATTATATTCGTTGATAAAATTCATTAAACTATCACGGACAATTGTTTCCATGATTTTACTTGGTACCGATGTAAGCGAGATAGGGCGGTAATTCGTTGGGTCAGATGGGTTTCCCTTTTTAAAGATAGGCACAACATTTGCCGTTGACCAATGTTTAGGAATAGAACTAGATTGAAAGGATGCTAGGAAGATTTTATTCAATGGCGTAATAATGTTCTTGCAGATTTGTTTATAGTAGAAAGCTGAAAAGCCCTCTGGGCCCACTGCATGACTTGGTCTCATCTTAATTAAGACACGTCGGATGTCATTCGTGTAGAAATTTACACTATCGCAATGATGGTTACACGCATTTGTCGTAGTCATTGGGTTTAAAATAGGGTTTGGGTTACGATAATCGTCGAAGACTCCAATTTTTGAAAATTCTATGTTAAACAGATCGGCTTTAGCCTGATTGTCAGTGACCAAATATGAGTGTACCCTCAACGGCGGTATAGACCTCGTAATTTTTGTTTTAAAGCGGTAAAAACGATATAGAGCAGAAAGGTTGCCTTCCTTAAGCGTTTGTTTTTCAAGGTAGGTGTTACATTGTTTTACACTGTTAGAGTATTGTTTACGGCATAGGTTATATTTATTTAGATTTTCCAGTGTTCGGTTTTCCTTATAGAGATGCCATAGTCTCAGTTTCTTAATCGCTAGTTTAGAGGCGGTTTTGTTTAAGAATGGCGTAAACTGTTTACAGTTTGGCTTTGGTTTAGTGCTAATCCTAGTACAATGAGAGAGAACTTTTAAGAAGTTCTCCCAAACTATCTCAACAGAAGAAGAAGAGTAACCTTGTTCTTTATCCCAGTTTACTCTGGCGAGTAGGCTGTTTAGTGAATCGAAGTTTATCGCCTGAGGCTGTGATAAATCGTCATGCAATTGTTCGTGTTGAAGTTTAAAGGAGACCATGTGATGGTTGCTAAGACTCAGTGCTTGTTCAATGTGCACATCAAAGACTGTGCGAAGGTCGTCAGTTAGCATTATATCGAGAATGTTATTTGCACGAGTTGGTAGAGACACCAACTGAGTGCAACCTAAGTCCCCGTTTGATCCAAAAAAATTTCGTCGACTGGGTCAGAAGCTGATTGTCTCTCCGTTGTCTCTTTTTCGATAAAACCATGGACTTACATACTTCACACTACATGATAAAACGGTGGAACGGCAAAATAAGAGCTCTGCAGAGAAACCACAGTCTCAGTCTGGGTGAGGTCCTGGATTCAAATTGGCCATACTGGTTAAGTTGGCTGAGCTATATGCACCGTGTCAGTATGGTGAAAGAAGGGTAATTAGGGGGCTGTAAATATGTATTTATTCTGCTCATATATTTAGGTCAGGGGTAAATACATGACCTAAATACTACACGTTTTTAGAAAAAAAAATTCATTTCACCGACTGGCCATCGTGGGTCGGTCGAAAACCAAAAAAAAGGCTAAGGAACATAGGTATTTTATTTCGATTGGTTTAATTGTAAGAATTGGAGTTTTGTTTAGATGTATATAAAAGAGTGTGGTACTGAAGTTGAACTACTGGCGAGTATTATTATGGAGGTACTGAATGCGATTCCATTTAGAAACTGAAAAATTAAATTTTAAATTAGACAATTAAGAAATTAATTTCACAATTTTAACACGTTGAAATTTTTAGTTTCTTCAATACTAACAGTTATTGCATTTGTTACGAACTTTTAATAGTCAGTGGTTTCCATTTACAAAAGATCAACATCCTTAATGCGTGCGTGTGTGTTTGTACCTCTACTCCTCTGGAACCAAAACACCTACAAAGATGGGAGTAGGACCAAACGAAAGATAATAAAATTGCACTTCGGATAGGCATATTTTCATCACTGTAACTTGATATTATGACCCTCAAATAGGCGAAAAACCTTTCAAAACTAGCGTCAAAGTTTTTTTTATACCCTCATAATGTTTGTTCACGACGTCATAATTTTTTCATGCACGGCTTAAAATTCGTGACGAACAAACCGTCTTGAAGCTATTAGTTACGTAATGAGATGATCTGGAAAAGGATGTACGCAAAAACATAACCTAAAAGGACGACGTATTTTGCAACATACCATATATAGATCTTGAAGTTTCGTATGAACTGACTTGATGCATGGAAATATCAGACCCGTAAACCTGGTTTTAAAAAGATGTCAAACATTGGTGTCTTAGAAGCACGGAGATGCGCGGATTGAGCGAGCAAAGCGAGCAATTTCCACGCGTGTAAACAAACAAATCGTATGTTTTGAATGATATTGGTGAGATACAGACGTGCTGAGGAATGTGATGAATCAACTGTGAGCAACAATTGCAATTAGTTTGCATCTAAATATACATCTAGTTTGTGATGCTCTTGGAATCAAAGAAATTACATGAAGCATGGATCGACGCCAATGGAGTGAGCGAAGCGAATGATATGGATAGTTTAAATAAAGAAAAATATAATGGATAAATATTCTATCATTATCATCAGAACGGAATCTAACATTAGATTTATTCCAAAAAACTATTAAACGGGTTAAAGTAAAAACGTATGCTGTTGGATAAATACAGCAGTGTATGCAACACTGATATTATACTAGACTAGGATATTACTAGAGGAGTAACAAGATATTATACTACGTAGATGCTGGTGTAATTTGAGTTGAAGTGGGGGTTACCTCTGGCACTTACGAAATTGAAGATTTAAAGGGCAATTACATTCATTTTGACATGCATGCTTTACTTTTGGATCATTTACACAATAACTAAACACAAGAATTGCGGTGAGAATACGTTACGTACGTCCGATACAACAATTTAATAATTGCATCACCAAAACACGATACGGAGACCGCCATTGTTTTGCTGGAATGCGCAGAAATTAATGCCGACAGATGCCACTTTTCGATTTCAACTCGCAGCCGATTGAGATGGCTCTATTGGCTGTGAGAGCTCAAGCGTCCAACGACCTTAGCTGGCCACTACAACTGTCACTAAGGCCGTCGGACGCTTGAGCTCTCACAGCCAAAAGAGCTATCTCAAGCGACTGCGAGTCGAAATCGAAAAGTGACATCTGTCGGCAATAATTTCTGCGCGTTCCAGCAAAACAATGGCGGTCTCCGTGTCGTGTTTTGGTGATGAAATAATTAAATTATTGTATCGTACGTACGTAACGTATTCCTACCGCAATTCTTGTGTAAGTGATCCAAAAGTAAAGCATGCATGTGAAAATGGATGTAATTGCCCTTTAAATAAATATTTTAAATCCACTACGAAGCGTGATGGTCAAGACAAGGAAGCCGTCTCGCTTTATCCAAACTCAAACACTGCATGGACCAACTTTTTAATTACTGGCAAACCCTGCAAACAATTCCCTGAAAACTAGGGCACATCTTTTTTTGGTTAAAGGAACTTGGCTGAAGTCTTGAGATTTGAGTAAAGAAACTAACATGTGTCAAGAGAGTACCATCAATACTGCGAATGTCAACACGATTTTTCTCCACACCAACATTATTGACAATTCTTACCTAAACACGGAAACAACTTACTTTATATTCGATCCATCCAAATTCCTCTCCCGGTTATAAAATTATAGTGCCACCTCTCACTTTAGTACTAAGATTAATAAAAATGTTCGAGAATGGCTCCTTTCTCAGACTAACCAACTATTGAACTTGAATGGAGAGACACTACTAGTGTGACTTCATTTGAGACCTACAAAAAACTGCCAAAGTCAAGATAAACATGTTGGGAAAAAATTAAATGGGTTTCTTCGTCACGTTATACCAAAAAAAAAAATAATTTCAGACTGTGAAACAAACCCTTCATAAAATATCTAACACGTAGAAAATTGTAGCAGTAGAAGACAATCTAAAAATCAACGAACATTCGGTACATTCCCATCCTTGGAACTATTTCAAGACTATAATATTCTAATCCAAATAGACGTCTGGCTGATTCTGGATAATCTTTCGGCCCCTGTGTTGTTCGGAGGTTTCCCAGATATAATCCCCAGGTTGGCACCCCCCTTTACCAGATATTAACACTAATAAAAATCGTTTCTTAGCTTGGATAAATTCTGAAATGCAATGTGCGTGTAGTATACTACCAACACAAAGATATAATGCCCATGTATCAAAAAGCAGGCCATTTGATACTTTATTAAAAGATAATAAAATGTTGAGTGTTTTGCATCTGATTGATTATCAGTTTTGACACAAAATTACTTCAATAGCATGTGCAAAATTAAAAAAAAACAGGCCAACTAGGACTTCATAAGATTGGCTAGTAACTTCAACTTGGAGGAATTCATACAGCGTAAAAGAAATAGAGCTTATGTAATTCCGAATAAATTTAACTAAACCCTGTATTTGTAAGAAATTTTATCGACATCATTGAGATGAAAATTAAAAAGAAACAAGGCTTTTGGAAAATAATTAAAACTCCTGTAACTATTACCACGAAGCCCTGGCTAATAATTAAATTGTTTTGTACCATTGGTTAGTGCTATTAATAAGGTTTTTAATCAATTGCATTTTATTTTAAGATGTATTTAAAAAATTTGATATTATGATTTTCAAAATAATGTATTATGAAAACATAATTTTGTATACTACTTTTGCATTTTGCACATACAAGCTTCTTTATCATCATGATACTTTGTATGTCAATTTTTCTATTTGTATTTAATACTGCAATTTATAATAAATTATTACTATTATTTTTCTAACGAAAGATACCACATCACATGACAACTACTTGCTCGATAGTAACGAAGCTTCGCACAGATTTAGAGGACTACCTTGGATGGTTCTTAATAAACATATCAGAAATCCGTCCTGATGTCGTGGAATAATGACTAAATTACTATTCCATGTTGCAGCCAGTGGGAATCCCTTTACTCCTTTGTTAGTCGTGTAAGGATGCATTGAGGCAGTGAGATAAGTTAACAAAAAGTAGAATATGTTAGCCTCACCGAGAAGGAAGTGGTCAGGAAAAACTGGGGAGTCGAGTTTTGAGGGCAAGGATGCGACGTCAAAGTTGGAAGTTGATCGGAGGATGAGGGAACCGCAGAGATAGTGCAAAACCAAAGAGTTGGTGCCGAAATGTGGATGTGAGGAACCAAGTGGATGGCCCATAGCAGAAATCTTGCAGAAGCTTAGAGCAGCGTCAAGTGACGTCATATTGGCTACGAGACACCATTTGGAGGTAATAGCTAGGTGCACTAGATTAAAATGTAAGGAAAATAACGGTACTTCTTGTCAAGACAGTGCTTTGAGAGCGGGTTTCTTAGGCTTAAAAGAACGTTGTTTTCTCCACCAACAAAAATCACGCGTTATAGCCTTAAGAAATCCAGTCTAATAGCATTGCCTTCAGTAAGACGACCTTCTTTTCGCTCTCCAGTGCTCCTTGCAGATTACCCAGTTACTGACTCCACCATAGAGTTATACACAATAATACTACGTTGTGTCACTGCCCTATAGTGCTGGTGCAGCTGGGTAGGAGGCCTTGAGAAGGAAGGGGATGGAAAAAGGAAATGAAAGAAGTAGAGACTGAACTGTGCAGGAAGGTGAAGGAGGCGAGCAGGTGGGAGGAGTTTCACAGGGGGATTGAGAAAGTGTGTTTATGTTCAGGGCCAGAGCACTTGCACTGGAAGTGAATCGCGACTTAGCTCCCATATGTCAGTCCCATACGTAGTTGAAGGTGTAATAGTTATAGTCGTATTACTGCTGTCAGTAATGGTACTATAATCTTCATACCTAAGGCAGTTGGCAGGCTGTGTTTTCTTATTCCCATTAAGGTATGAGTAAATAATTGTCGATGTATGTTTGGCTCTGAAGATTATATTCCTTTCATTGGTAAGTTTCACCTATCCTATAACGACAACGGAATCGATAGACCACACGACAGGCTCTTTTATTTTTCTACATGCGAGACCTAATTTCTGAGCTAGACTGGAGTGCCCTGATGTGTAAGCAGTAGAAATGGGATAACATTTAGAATGATATCTCACAAATAAAACTCTACCAAATGTCAAGCTGAACTATTAACGTCCATCCCAGAATGCTCCATGATCAGTCAAGAGAAGAGATGATATAATACAGAAAAGGAAGTCAGCAGTTTAAAAATTTCGCCGTCAACTCTCACCAGATTTCGCAGAGTACGCAACATCAATAGAAAAAGTGTGATACAATGTCCATTACTTGAGTTCCAGGATCTAGAGTTCTTGACAGGTTTCGTAGAAAGTGTAATGATTAGGGCTAAGATACGAGTTTTTGCCCATCATGTCGTCTAATGGAAAAAAACAGATTGTGTGAGAGACAGTATAACTTTCCTGTTAAAACACGATGAAATGCAGGATGATCAAGTATCCCAATGAATGGTTGGGAAATTGAATTAGCTGCTTAGTACTTATATCCACATCCCAAAGGGCTTCAAAGGGTTTAACGAGTGTTAACCACTCCTGGTCATCTGCCGAAGCCTTCCCAGCCCTCCTGTAACACTGCAAGTGTGTAGGAACGCTACAATGAACGAGGGTCACTCGATTTTTTTTAATCGTAATTTTTTTTCTTGTAAACGAAACCTGTACATTGTGTTAATTTTATTTATTTTTAAACGGCAAGTCATTTTTCACCATAACAAATACTGAAATCGGGCAATCAGACCTTAAATTCATTACAATGTGACACCCACTGTGAAAATTCAAAGTAGCTCCTTTAAAACTTTCTTTCATATCGGTAGTTTCGGCGGCACATGTTTGTATACTTGTGGATGGTTCGTTTCCATGCAAAATGTCGGACGCACCGACAAGGGTGCCCGCAGAATAGCAAATAAAAAAAAGAGGGGGGGGGGGGGGGATTTCAGAGGACCTTATTTTTCGTTTGGGACATGCCTTATTTTGGTGTAATCTACGTTATGGATCTTCGAAATAGCCTTTATTTAAACGGTTTTGGTTTTGTTTTTATGGATTTTCTTCACGATTCTGTCTACCAAAAAGGCAAAGAAAAGCGCCAAGGGGGGAGGTGGTTTCAGCCCCAATAACCGTAAATGTATGGGCGCCCTTACACACCGACTTCCTACTCAACCATCTCCAACATTATAATCCGTAATCTTTTCCGAAATATCCCCATCAATCGACAAATGAAACAAATTTTCGAAAGTGAAATCCGAATTCTTAATAGAACACTATACACACAAGAAAAGCTTTTACCTTCCGTTTTGCATTGTCGGACTGTTACGTGCATTACATCATTATTGACGTCACGTGCTTCCTTATTGTCTTATTCAGATGCAGACATCGGTTGATAAATAAGTTACTGCCTACTTCCCTGCGGCCCTCGACATTGTTAGTTCTCAGCACTCGGAATCGGGCTATAACCTATATACATCTCACAGAGTAAGCAGTGAATTAGTACTTCAAGTCACGGAACATAGACTGCAGTCGGGAGGCATAAAGCAAATGCTAGTGATCTAACTATTGATAGTTTGACAAATATTTATTAAACAATAGCATTTTTTCCGAAGAAGCCAGAAGAAACCATTTCTTGGGGTTATCGTACGCTTGCTCACATTCCATTAATTTTTAATGCTTTGTACCACATAAGAATTTTCCCATAACATGTAGAAATCAACCCTCTGCATACAATGATTGCTATCGTGGAACGTTGCTTTTTTTGTCTGGTAACATGCTTGTAAAGACTTGGGCCTTTAATGTATTCGTGAGACCGCTTATTGAATATGCAAGTCATGTTTGGTCACCTTACCTATTGAGGGATATCGATGTTATTCAGTCGGTGCAGCGTTGCTTCACAAAGTGGCTACCTGGTTTGAGGGACTTGTCCTACGGTGAACGTCTCCTTCGGGTTGGTTTAGAGTCGCTTGAGCTACAGACTGAGGGCAGACTTGTGTATGACTTTCGAGATTGTTAGAGGTTTCTTGGCTGTCGACATGCCTTTCTTTGACCCCAGCCCTGCTACGAAGAGTAGGGGTCACTCATTAAAGTTGGCAGTGGTGTCTGCAAACGTAGAGTGTAGAAGACACATTTTTGCGGTGAGGGTGGCCCACCCATGGAACTCCTTGTCCGAGCAGACCGTGAGTGAACCCTCTGTGAAAAGCGTTACTGCTCGTTTCGGGAGGTCACACCTCAAGCGCTTTTTGAAACGATCAGAATTTGAGCTGGATCCGTTGGTTAACATACGCGTTTGCTAACTCCTGTTAAAGACTGGACAGGAATAAGCGGCCTTGCCCTTCTTCCTCTATACCATCTATGTATGGTTAAACCTCATATTATTATTATATTATTATACGATCTGCAAGCAAATTTATTGTTCTTATACCATTAATCTGTTATAAAACCATTACCTTTCTAATAATCAGCCACTATTCTTCTGTTGTAATAAGTAACGTTATTACACCCTATCAGCGTCACTTAGTACTCGTATACTCGTGCATGTACCCAAATAAGGGAAGATGAAAGGTCTCATAATTAAAAGTTTTTTATAGTCAAAAGAAAATGGGTTTGAACTTTGTGTTTGTCTTTTTGCAAAATAAATTGTGTAAGAGAAAATACATTTCTTTAACTGTGCTATGCAAAATTACGCAGTCAAATCTCCAATATTCACAATAAAACTATTTAATTTAACCAGCAAGTTTTTAAAGAGCCTTACTAAATAATTTCTAAAATACAAATTTCTATAGAACACATTTGACTATAGTCCAATTTCTGCTGAATTGAAGATGCTACAACAGAAAATTATATTTCTGTGCTTTTTAACTGCTTATGCATGTAATACATAAAGCAGTTATTGAAATACAGTCGGGGAGAAAAAGGGGCTTGCATCGTGAGCTATAGTTTAATGACGTCACGTCCAACTCCAGTCGTTTATTTGCATGGGTCATGCCTATCACCTTTATCGTATGGCCGGAAGTGACTGAAATATTAGTCAGTTTTTCATGATTTCTATTAGAAGACGTGCCAGCAAAATGGAGGCGTTGTTATTGAACAGTTTGTGGCTAAATCGTTTGCATATGAAGGGTTGTAGTTCCTTGACTAAAAATCTTTGTCAATTGTTTCTGTATGAAAAAAAAGTTGAACCGGAAATGGCCTAGCTTATTTCAGGGGGGGGGGGGGATTGAGGCTTAATGGCGCGTCGACAACGTGGTCATTAGCGCCAACCTCAGTCACAGTGCAGTGGTCCGGGTTGCCACTGCACCACACATTACAGAGATATTATTCAAACCCCCAATCTAAATCTTGTCATACATCTGTACCTCCTGCAAAAATTGAAAAACACCGGACAGGAGGACAGACTTATCGCCCAATTGACGCACAATGTCATGCGGAAGATGGAAACGACGACGAAAACCATCAAGATGGCAACAATCAACAAGGAAGTGCCGGACCGTAAGTGGCCGCCGACACCAATAACATTCAGGAGGGTCAACCCCCCGCAAAAGGAAACAGTGAGTAAGTCGAGTGTGACCAATGCGCAAACGGGCCAACATAACTACACGACTACTACTACTACTACTTATTTCAGGTTTTGACAACAAGCACGGAAAACGTAATTCTATCTGTTGTTGGGCTATTGGCATACCACTGGAAAAAAAAATGGCGGCTACTTTACAGTTTGCTGGGAAGACATCCTAGGATTCTATGTGTATTGGCAATTCGTGTAGTTATGGGGCTCCTGTTAATCAGGTAATTATTGTATAATCGATTATTTAGTGTAACAGTTTGTTGTAGTATAATCAATTCGACAAACATGTGAGACAACGGTATAGTGCATACCAGGTACGTAGCTAACGGAATAAAGGCAGAATTACAAATTCATTCCACGATCACTTTCGATAGTAAAATAAACAATAGAGGGAACAAGGGCTCCTCACCGATTGATCTCTCGTTGGGCTAGAAGACGTAAAATGATCAACTGAACAACATTTTCACATAAAATATTTGGGGCAAAGGCTTTGTTAGGCCGTCAGAAATTATTGAAAGCCGCATTCTTTGCGCTGATGGACGAGAGACCGTTTTCTTCCCATGTTCTCAGCTGATATTTTTTTCCCATTAACAGTTCAGATAGGTGGGTTGTTATTGTCAGTTTCGTGTGGTTTTGTTGTTATTGTCGGTTAGGATAGGACCCGGCTTGGGCATTTCACTTGAAGTAATGAACTGGTTGGGGTTTGGCGTTTCACTTGCCTGACTTTCGCCCAGTTTCATGCTTTCTGGCACGGCGCGGTGCTAACTTTGGACCTTCACCACGGCTAAACGGTGCGTTTGCCCCGAAAATGGAAGAGGAAAACATTACTCAGCAGGTAATTCATAGTCCATTAAAAAAATCGAACGAGAGCCCGTTTTCTTCTCATGTTCCCTTTACGAACATGACCCGAAATTCGAAAAAAGAGAAAAAAAACTACCTTTAATTTTCACGGAAGGCACTACAAATTAATCCCAAATTGCGGAAACTCGTTAAATCATCATTAACATAACCTAACCAATTAAGTTCCCCAGTATGAAATGCAAAACCCCAAACTTACCTAACCTAACCTAACTGA
>JAHWFP010256926.1:26224-40399 GCA_023313725.1 Lithobius niger
CAATAACAACAAAACCACACAAAACCACACGAAACTGACAATAACAAACCGCCTATCGGAACCACCCAATAGAGAGCTTTGTCTTTCGTTTATGAAAATAATAATGTTGCTATTTTTTTCATAAGCAGTTTATGTATTTCTTTATGAGATTCTTGTTTAATTCTGACTTACTACGCAGTGAAAATATTTTAAACTAAGTCACCAACACAGTAGATCAATAAATAATATAGGAGCTTTCATGGCAGCTCGCTAGTTTGGTAATTTATTGCAGTCGTGCAGCAGATGTAAGAAGCTATACATTTTTTTTGGTGAGGGTGTGTGTTTCAAGGTAATCCGACGCCAGTAAACGGAACCAATACATTTACAAAAATAATTTCCTGAAACACAGCTAAAAACTGTGTGTTAACGGCGTGTACTAGATCGATCGGCTGATGGTCACCTGCATTCACCGCCCAACCAGCATGAGTTATCGATTTCTTTTGGGTAGAAACTTGAAAATATAACGTTAGCAACTTGAAGAACAACAAAAGTACTGGTCCATTCGAAGAAGGATTACAGGCATTACTAGATTTGAGATTCAAATTTCAGTACTAAGGTAAGCTAAATATAATGTTAAGCATTAACTTTTACACACTGTGTAATCGTGAAGTATTGTTTTAACCCAGAGGCAATTGAAAGCAATTCAAAGCTTGATTATCTGTCTTGCTTTCCTCTCATTATTTTTCAAATACATGTCGGGCTATTCAGTGATGCAATAGTACTTTATAGTCTTATATTACAAATTGGAAATTTCTCTTGAAACTCTGCCATGCTTCACTCGAAATTCTTCCAGGCTCTTGTAAAAATAACCGTCAAAGGGTATACAGGAACAAGTCTAAACGAATGACAACCACACCATAAAACGAGATAAAATACGGATGCACACCCATTTACGTTGCCTTTTGGATTTATATGTCAGACAGCCTGAGCGGAGAATCGAACCCACAACGTTTGAAACCAAGCGGTCGAGTTCCTACTGCTGAGCCATACTGACACGGCCAAAAGGAAACTTCCATAGGCAGCATTTAACACGCATACATATATACATTTAAACATACACTTTTCCAATCGCCGCTGGAGGGACGCTTGATTACGCGCCACACACCAATAAAGCCGAAAGGAACACACAAGAAAGCGTGAAATAATGTATTAAACGGGATGGAAAGCCAATGGGCTCGAAATGGGTTAAATAAATACGGATGTAAACCTATTTACGTTGCCTTTTGGTCTTATATGTCAAACTATGTCTTGTCTAATCCCGTGTCAGTATGGCTCCGCGGAGGACCTTGGCCTTTGGTTTCAAAGGTCGTGGGTTCGATTCCCCGCTCAGGCAGCCTGACATATAAATACAAAAGGCAACTAAAATAGGTTTGCATCTGTATTTATTTCACCCATTTCGATCCCATTAGCTTTCCGTAGGTTTCTACTAATATAATACCCAACCTCCGGAATTAATCAGCAGGAGTAGCAGCAGCCGACAATTAAAAGTAACGGTTTTTTTTTCATGGCTACAATTTAAATTAACGTTGTTTTTCATTCTTCATGCTATCTATGTCTTTGCTACGGTGCCTAACAATTCTTGGAGTACATGTTATGTATTAGGAACTTTCGCCCGAACAGTTGATTGCTGATGAGTAAAATGGAAGAATCCGTGTTTCAGCTAAATGAATACAGTTTTAAAACAAACTGAGCTACGTTTTTAATTTCGAGGCCTGTTGGCAGCTATTAACGTTGCATATTGAATGCTGACTTTCTCAGTGATAGCATTTTTTAAGGATTTAGTCAAACACAGGTATGCGTCTTTTTTTGGGGCTGCGCAAAATTTCGACGAAATGTCCTGTTAACCTTTAGTTACATGAATTAATTTCAGATACTTTTTTAAGGATTGTATGGGTCTGTAGTAGGATTGGAACCATCATTCGCTTTGTTCGGACACGAGGGGAGGGGAAGGGGGATGAGAAGGAGAGATCACAATAAGTGCCTACTGAATGTGCGCATCAAGCACACCGAACACCAGGGGGCTGGGGAGAAAGGCAGGGAGGTATACAGACCCGCCACTGCTGGAGGGTGGTCTTGGGAGGGAGGCTGAGAGGGAGCCAGGGTTTTCACATAGGGGCAAGAGAAATTGAAAAAGCCACAATGCACCGGAGGGCGTCCACTGGGGTGTGGGGTGGCAGGGTGTTCAGGGGGGAAGGGGTGGAGAACAAACACCGAGGGTGCCGGAGGAAGGGTGGGGGGCGGTTTACAAACCCTACACTGCCGGAGGGCATGCGGTGGATTACGAGGGCACTCAGGGGACCAGGGACAGGGTTGGGGAGTGTGATTTGGGGGGGGGGGGGGGGGAGTCAGAAAATGAAAGCACCAGTTACTTTTCTAACACGACGAAGCACCGGGAGAGGCTAACTCCACGAAATTCAGTCACCGTGCAGCATGCACGGGTCCAGCTAGTAAAATGAGATTACACAGAAGTTATCAACTGTAAATCCAAAAAAAGTATTATAATCATCTGTAGGCTTTTGCAACAAAATCTAACATAAAGCACGAAGGTCAATATTTTTTATTCAGTTATTATTTCATCTATCGTGATTAATTATTTTGTTAGCATTTTGCACGAGATAAGACAAGCTTCCTTTGTGACTAGACTGTGACTGACCTTGATATAAACCATAGTGGTCCCGGTCTCATCTTGTCTCGTCAGCCGTGACCTAAGATTGGTTTCGGTCCCGCCAAGAGGAGAAAAGACAACTCTCGCCGAGACTGCAATGTATAACCCCAATTTTAGTTTTGATTGAATGTAATGCCCCAGTTAGCAGGTAGTCTAAGCCACGCAAGTTCTATGAGTAAAATCATATACTCATAAAATCACATACTGCAGTTGTATACTGCAGTTGTGTCCAGCAAAGGAGTGTAGTATACAGGACAACAAGAAGGAAAGTTAGTGATGACGAAAATTATCAGTCGGAGTAGGATGTACGTGGTACCAACGTTGGCATATCGTCTCAGAGAAGAAAGACAAACATATTGCAAATTAAATAAACAATTTAATAAATATGAACAAATAAATGTAAATTTTATGTATATCTTAATCGTCTTAAAAACTGCCAACGTCACCTTACCAAAAGGTGTCACGCTATTCGTTTTTTGCCTTATTCCGATAGCCTACGTAAACTTGGGCTTACCTACAGTCATTACCGTTTTCGTCGTAGCGACATGTTACTTACCAACCAACTTATTCACAATCTCTTTGATGTGGACCCTGTTCTTTCCCTCGTTCCAAATTTCAGTTTCACTTGTGGACACCCTCTCCGTATTTCTGGCACTGTCTCTCATACTAAAATACGCTTTCACTTTCTCACGGAAAGGATTGTTCAACCCTGGGACTCCCTTCTTTAAATCTGTTGTCTGTGCTCCTTCACTCAACGTATTCAAGTCACGCATTTCTTGTTGTTGAAATTTTTCGTCGGTTCGGGTGCCACAGGGCGTGATTATTCGACACATGCACTCTAAACTCGCTGGGCTCACTTGGAGAACTACTCCTGATGGCCGTGCCGAATTTAGTTGATATCCCTTTGTTACCAACGCTGGTTCGAGTGTACAGAGAGGCCAACAGGCAGATGTTACATGGGGTTGTCAGCAAATAGCACCCTTCTGAGAAGTGCCAAACACCTGGGGATTGGCTAGCTCGCCTTATAGAGGAATAAGATACCTACCAATTCCCTTGCTTGTGAATAGTGCCCTTTTGAAATGTGTCACGCACCTAGGGATAGGTTCCATTGCGATTGGAGGAAAGGATACGAATACCTACTGCAGGTGGTCCATAGCGACGGGCACTTGGGGTGGAAGTAGAACCACATTTTTTCAACTCATGAGTTTGCCAAACAGCTTCGAAAATTACAGTGGCGCAGCCCCAAAAGTATTTTTGAATGGCTCTGGCAAACCAACTGTGTTGCCAACATATTTTTTTAAAAAGGGAAATGTTAAGTTAGTTGTAGGAAATATTAAGTTAGTTGCAAATTTTAATTTGGTGGACATTTGGTAGATTTAGTATCATAGTTCCTGCATCATTGCATTTTTACAAGAGGACTGAGATAATGTTAAGATGTTAAATTATTCCCACACTTTTAAACAATGAAATATTAAGCTGTGGAGTGGAGTGCTTTATTCTGGGAGCTACAGCCATACTTTTAAACAATGAAATGTTAAGTTATTCCCATACTTGTACTCCCAATTTTAAATAGTGGTTTAAATTTAGATAACGATACCTTAACCTGGAACGCCGTGAAAGACAAGTCATTTTGGAGCCACACTTTTAAACAATGAAATCCGAAAGAGTAGGGTTACAACTAACTTTATTACAAATAAAGAAAAGGATAAAAAACGAAGTTCAACAATAATATTAAGCATTGCTACATGATTGTCGTCATTTCTCGCAATTTCTAAAATGTGCTTATTCTCGCACAAAGAATGTTTCTAATGGTGATCAAACGACGGTAGAAAACATATCATCTGGTAGCAAAGATTCGAAATCTGACATGGAACCATTTCGTTTTTGTAGATACGAAACAAACCATCGAATGCTGGCATTTAGAAAATCAGTCCGTTTTTTTGTAATACTCCAGGAATAGTTTTCTTGTTGTCATGATTTAATGGCGTCATGTTGTGTGCATTGTATTTCGTGTTATGGACCACCAAAAGAGGACCTCCATTCGCATCGTTGCCGTGGTTACTTCATCAGTGTAGACAACTCGAAAGCCATAGACGCTGCTAAAAGCAAGAAACAACCAGTAAATTTAGTATTAACTAAGTAACAGTTGTGTGTCAGAAAATATACGGTGCAAGTCGTATATTTGCAAACGTACGACTGCAAATACGTCATTAGCCTTTCCATAGCATAGGGTAACTTTCCGACTCTTTTAAAATAAAGTTTGCCTCTTAATCGGATGGTAATTCCATCCGGCACTCAGCTGGCATGGAATCAACTACGATGACCCCTCTGCTGTGTTTACGTGCTATGTTCGGTGGGCCTTGGGATTTATTTTTCTTTTCATTCCACTTTGTTGCATGAAACCTTTCGGGGCAGTTAACAAGGTGCATGTTGTTGGTTTACGAGTCTTGCCTATCCCAATATCAGATTTTAGGATTCTTGTGTGTTACAATTGGGACGACGGCTCTCCTTCCAAGAACACGTAATACTTCTTTTTAGATGCATGAAGTTACATACAAAACATGTAGCTGCTTGCATTTAAGTTGAAATGAAGCTTTTCGTACACCTAAAATTTCACCGTTGCACTGGTGTAGTATAAAAGTCTACATGACATCTTCGGGGATTGTAGTGAGTAAGAGCATTTTAATAGATTAAGATAAACTTTGTCAATACACCCAAATGTAATTTTTGAACTTGCAAGATCCAGACTGGGTGAATTAATACTTGGCATTTATAATGTCTAAGAAAATATGCCTAAATCGTCACAAATTTTGTCAGAGTTAGATCAAATTTAATTAGCTAGGCACACGTGCAAAATATTACTGAATATAAAAGGTTAAAATATACCTCGAATTTTTCGTTCATTATCAATGTCAAAAACGAAGGAAATTACCCGTTGATAAAATCTGCCCAATCATATTGTTCTGCACATGTCCTAGGCGCACTGGCAACATCATGTTTACAACCTAACAAAACAACTTTGGGTCAGTGCCTCTGAGTACACAGGCAGATTTTAAAATGTGGTTTAAATAGAAGACGATCGTGCCAAGCCACAGGTTGTAATTATACAGTACGTCTCAAAGGTCCTGAACCAGGTAGCCTATATGGTATACGCCTATACTACACCCAGAGGAAAGTCCTGGGTTCGAGTCCTGGGATCCTATTGTGGAAGACATTTGCTACTCCCATTAGGTGCATATTTTGCTGATAGTTTGCTGATTTGTACACCTGAGGCCTAATATAGTATAGGCCTACATCGTATAGGCCTACACCGTATAGGCCTATACCATATAGGCCTACCTGGTTCAGGACTTCTGAGACATACTGTGTATGAAAACAACATTCTTTTTGATGAGTGGTACAAATGATAAGAGTAACTTAAGGACATAAAATATTTTGTCTTTTTATCAGATTCTGTAAGATGGATATTTCGTCAGGTGGATTTGGGTACCGCCGTGAAAGGAGAGTTCGGAATATAGCCATGCTGGCTGTAACATTCCCACAAAGTCATACTTTTACACCAAATTATTCTGTCAGAAAGGTTGCAAATGATCGAACCACCTTTGACGGCTCTAGCTATCGCAAATATTTCCAAAGGGTGCCTTTAATTTGTAGAAAGATTCTGTGGTTTGCCATAATTTTGTCACTATTAGGAGTTACCAGCTACCAGCTCTACGAACGCATAGTAGTTTACCTCAGTGATCAGTCAACAGTAAGGAATTATTTCGAGAGCAGAAAATTCTTGACTCTACCAGATCTGATAATCTGTCCCGATTTTGACTTGCGGCGTCCTCAGAATTTTCTTAAAATTGTGGAGAAACAGTTTGGAAACCTTTCAATTAGTGAAATGGATGAGATGTTGCAAACCGGAGCGATGAATGTTTTTAACTTGTGGAACACAACATCTTTCGTTGAATTAGAAGCGATCATTTCTAAGGTAAGTCGTATATCATTTGTCAGTTTTAGGCTATATTATTAATAACATATATTATTGCCTATTTCAACTTGGGCGATTAGGTCTACTCCTGAAACGTTTGTTGTAGTTTACGGTTCATAAATTTATTTATGCGTGGTTTCATCTATACTTATCGAAATTTCTAGGGGGTCACTGTGCTAAGCCACTACTCAGCTATTAATTTTACTAGTGAAATACATTTGATTTGTGTAAACTAAGAGGAGAATCATGTGTAATTAGCCTGCATTGCTAGTGAGCCAGTTACTGTTTTCATTTACCAAAAAATCATCCAAAAGGCAATTAATCGTGGCCACTCACTAAAAACAGTAATTATACTTAAATTGTTGGCGTCACTTGTTTTTTTCGTTAGACAGTGAGTAATGCAGAGTAGTTTTTCATAGTTTTCATAAATATCATAAATGTCAAAAGCCACCACAAACTACTCGAACCAAACCAAGGAGTCGACACATCAAAAACTATCCTGAAGAGCAGGTTGCGCAGTGAAATAATCAGCTTACGTCATCTCTGCTCCTTGGAATATAACCACATTTTGGAAACGAAAATATTTTTCTGTTAGTCACAAGTTACACGTTGCAGGTTTACCGGGTCGAAGTAAACAAGATAAAAGTCTGTTTTCTCTGCTTCTTGAAGCAGCATTGTCTAACTCTAATTGTAACTTTTTCCAGGGAGTATTTTACTTTATGGACAATATTTTTGTATTAAATTGCCGTAAGCACTTCTTTGCATATCGAGTGGTTCCCAGCTGGAACTCGTTGAGTGAGGAGGTAGTCACGGCCTCGTCTGTAACCGGGTGTAAGAGAATGTTGAAAAATACAAACCTTATACCACATCTGTTAAGGCCAGAGTACCATGCTTCTGAAAAACCCAACGAGACATGACTGAACAATTGAAACCCGAGTGCTGGTCTCCGTTTATTTTGTAAAAGCATCCTTTAACGTTGAGTAGGTTGTAAGTGGTTGATACTTCGATCAATTCCTGCCCCATGTTCCTCTTGTGGGTAGGAAATTGAATTTATTATTACTTAAGGTATGTACACTCAGTAAAGTTGTGTTATTTTCGTGCCTTATTTAGGTGGGGAGCAACTCGAGCAGTGATTATGTATCCGTTGGGAACATTTACACTCCATTTGGACTATGTAAGACCGTTAAAACAAGTAAGTTCAAAAGATTTTGTTTACTCTCATTTACTCTTTATTTTGGTTATCAAAAAAACTTTCCACGTCCAGATAGCTAAGGATAGCGACGAATTGTTTGGCTCTGTACGAAAGAAGGGAACCGGTAATAATCTTCTTACATCCCATTTCCCAATATTTTCCCAGTGTATACTGTTTAGCATTCAAATACCAACCGTTGCTAAAAGTCGTCAGTTTGCTTGTTTCGTTTTCATTCTTTAAACCCACAACTGAATGCAGCTATGATTTTTGAAGTTCCGATGGAAGAAGTCACGAAATCTGATTCAGTGAGATGGGTCACGTGATTTTTTTCAATCTTCAAAATCGTTGACATTATAATAAAAGTAAAAATGTGACTTGCTTATAAATTCGTCCGAACCTGCATCAGAGCCTCCTCAAATCTGGACATCAACCGATATGGTGACACGGCAGTCCTAACCGTAAATGGGATCATTTAAAACGTTTTATAAGCCAAATGAATTATTGCGCAGTACACAAATTCTTTGAGTTGGGTGTTGTTCACATCATACACTGGGACATAGCGTTAATACTGTGCACTACTCAGTAAGTTTTTAGTAATTTGTAAAAAAAATAGTAAGTTTTTAGTAATTTGTACTTAATAATTTGTGCCAATTCATTCCGATTTTGATTATAATTTATTCATTTTATGTCAGTACTAATTTGAAGAATTGGCAAAAAAAATCTTATTTATGGGATTTACATAACCTAGTAATATTTATTTAGGGGAATATAATAAAACACCCAGTATTACTTATTTACGGGAATGTTAACACTCAGCATTATTTATTATCCGGAAGTATTATTTATGAAAATATATAACACTCAAAGTTAATTTGTTTTGCCTGGAGATAAAATTTGATTATGGTCTTATCAATACATATTTATAAATATATTGAAATCCCGGGATCCAAATTAAACATTTATGGTGTGCACACATAGGACCCATTATTCCAAAATACCAGAATACGATTGGCTATTTAACGGCTTCTTTCAAACCACCAGCATGGATTTCCTATTTTTATTTTTTTCCATTCATCACCTTATTTGACCATCATTTTTGATTTCCGAGCCCAAATATCATTTCCAGTCCTACTTCCATCTCCTTCATTCTTTACCTGACTCCTGACAAAATAAAAAAAACATAAATTTTATTATCATCGTGCATTGCTTTTTCTATTATACTATATAACATGTTGAGCCTATTACGTTATTTAAAAGTAACTGTGTTGCTGCAACATAAGATATTCTGTTAAACACAAGTTTGTATTTATTTTGGTTCTGTTCCATGTTTCATTCATTTCACTAATTTTTGGTTGAAACTGGGCAAAGAGTTCAGTTTATGACACTTGTTGCTTATCAACAAGGCTGAGGTATTTGCAGGGTGGAGAGGAAAGATAGTGATGAAGGTGGGGGGGGGGGGGTGAGGCTTGGCTATCTCCAGCTTTCCAAGCCCTTTGTCAAAAGGGCCTCCACGATCTTGACTCCGAGTTAATTTTGGCTCAAGTGCGAGCAGGAGGGGGTGACAATTGTGACGTAATTGAGCTTCTTCCTGCATGTGTTACCTGATTCAATCCCCTGGTCAATCTTTTTAACACACACTCCTTACTCCTTACTGTTGTTCAGTTGTTATGGTGACCTCATATCGCATTTCCCCTCTACTCACAAACCAAATACAGAAACAAAGCCTTTAATCTACAGTCTACGTCTAGAAATCCTGTTAAACACAAGTTTGTATTTATTTTGGTACTCTTTTATGTTGCATTTATTTCACTAGTTTTTGGCTAAAACTGGGCAAAGAGTCCAGTTTATGACACTCGTCACTTGTCAACAAGGGTGAGGTATTTTTACGAGCCTGATATCTATGCTTGCATGCATCTTTGCAGGGTGAAGAGGAAAGAAAGTGGTGAAGGTGGGGGGAGGCTTGGCTATCTCCACCTTTCCAAACCCTTTGTCAAAGTCTACAGTTTACGTCTTAGAGCTGGCGTTTGTTGATTGGCATTGTTGCATAATAACAATGTTTAAAACAGTGTATAACGATCGATCTGGCCGTTAGAGCTCCCTAACCCCCAAATCACTTGACCAATCAGAAAAGGCCTTATGGAAAAGGCACATCAACAGAGCAATACTTGTAAAATGAGCTAAGAAACAGCTTTATAGGACAAATAGTTTGATATGCAAAAAGCGTAGTAGAAACATGTCGTGCAAACAACAGGAACAAAACGAAGCCAAAAATGAAAATTACGATTTCAACTTGAGTCCAGACCTCCAAAATTTCAGCTTTAACATGGGAGGTTAAAGTCTTACCTTACAGTGAAGCTACTGATTTTAATAATATAGATTAACATCACCATTTCCAAAAGGAGGTTCATTAGAAAACTTTGAAAGGTGTGGCTGTCTGTCTGTTTGATCACTTTTAATACCGCTCGATCTGGTTGGATCAGCGATTTATCAGCAGCCACCATTTTGCATGCGTGAACCATTTGCCTGCAACGAAATGACGTCAAGCTGTCCATTGGCCATTACACACTTGAGTCAAATAAGGTCTTTTATGCAGGTCTAAACTTCGATTGTCCTAAACGTTATTTTGGAAGCATACGGCGAGCTGTAATAGCGAGAAAACGGGCCTATGCTGACGATGTGCACACAGACGTCCAATCCAATGCAATCGCCCTAGAGAGCTCCTATTTGAAGAACGATTTATCGAACGACAAAGTTGCCTATATCCAACAGCATACGAAATTGTTATTCAGAACTTGAGGCTATTGAGCCATGAACAAAACTAAAAATTTTACAGTCATGAGAAATTGAATACTTATTTGGAATTTTTTCAAAACGTCTATCCAACTGGATGTAGTCAGATCGTACCTGAATGACTGCAAAAACACGAACGAATGCCTATCTAGACGATGAGGTGCACAAAATGTATTTATTTTACTTTTTTACTTTTCATTGACCCGCCCTGTTTGGGTGTAAGTGTGTTTTGTCTCTTAGAATAAAAGTGAGTGTTAGCAGTGCAGTTTTCACGTGCAATTCTATAATTATGTTTTTGCAGTTGAAGGCGCCGACAATGGGAAGGGTGACTAGCAATTAGATAACATTTTTCTCTTGCTTCCTCCTTGGCTACGCAAGGGAAAATTTTTAATCTATAGGCCTACACTTCAGACTTTAAGACACGCCTACGCAGAAATTGCGTGACACGAAATAAATTGTAAGTTGGGGCGGGTGTTATAGACAGGGGCAAAGTAACATCCCAGTAAAGTAACATTCGCGCATTTTATTTCATGGAAAGATTTGCCTTTCACAATTCTTTGCCCTGCTCGACAATTTTTTCCATTCATACACAGAATATACGTGAAGTGGATTATGCTAATACATTTATTATTGCAATTGCAGGACCAAATTTACAATTTGACGTAGGAGAGCTTACATTAGTAGTGAAAATGTATCAAGATGGAATACATCCGGATGATATGTACAATAATGAAACAAGAAACGTTCCAATATTACGGGTTTGTAGATATTGAAAAGTAGGCTACAACAGAGCAAATACTAAAAAAAAAAAATTCTGCTAAAGCAAAAAAAGTGTTTGTTCTGTAGGCATATGTGATAAGACTACTGCACAAAAAGTGAAGAAAGGAATTGACGACGGACCGTAATCAATTCGTATCGGTGAGGCAATAGGCATAATTTCGTTGCACCTAAACTTTGAATAATTCACTTTTCCTTCTCCACGTTAGTATAGAGTAATGGAAAATTGCAAATAAGCCGTCAGCGAAAATTATACACTAGAAATAACATAGTATAGGTGTAAGCCACCTTTATGCTCTTACGTTTCGTCGGAGTGGCAACGAAACGTAAGTGCATAAAGGTGGCTTACTGAACTACGTTATTTCTAGTGTAAAATTTTCGCTAATGGCTTATTTCCAATTTTCCTTAATATGATTTACAGCGATTTGTGTCTATTTATTAGTAGAGTCAAGTGGGTTGTAGAGCGTGAATACGATTCATAGCCTCGTTTTGTTGTATACGGCTAAACCTAGTCGTAAAACCAAATGAGGCTATGAATCGAATTCCGCTCGGATACTTACTTGACTCAACTGTTGTGAATAAGGAAAAAACACTTAATCGAAGATTAGGCACAACAGAATTACGCCTATTGCCTTACCGATAGGAATCGATTACAGACCTCCTTTTATTCCTTTCCTCAAAAGGTGAAACCAGCTTTTTAAAAATGTTTGATAATTGCTATCGGTGGTTAATATACTGTACTATAGTCTCTAAATTCACCCTGATCTAAAAGTTCCTTACTGAAATTATTTTTGCAAATTATTTTTGTTCCAATATCAAACCTTTCATATAAATTTAATAAAAAAAAAAGCTTGACATATATGCATAGGCATACTCTGCAGTGTTGATATTTCGATCTCAATAAGGGTAGGACTGCAACGCGTTCATTACAGCAACACGAATAAAATGAACAAAAGTACCTCTCTATTCAACATCTTCAAACGTCGAACTTTTCTGTGTTCACCAGTTTTGTTTTTCATTGAACCTGTAAAATGATAATATGAATAGCAACACAACTACAATTAACCACACACCGTGATAAAGTATTACATTATTTAGATAAAAAATAAATAAAAGTACGAAATAGCAATTGACTTACAGAGAGAGGGATCAGTTCGTGTTAACGGGAAGCCATTGTTAAAGTGGAATGAGTTTCTATTTATATTATTCTTTTTGTAGTTTTAATTGCACTCAAACTTTTTAATATACCAAAGTTAGACGTTTGAAGCTGTTGAAAGGTAAGGCACTTTTGTGCATTTTTTCGTGTTGATCTGAGAAAATATTGCGGTTTTTATCTGAAGTATTAGAACCACAGTGTATATAATTGTAAGCAAATGCACCTGGCTCTGTTCTACTACACCATAACGTACTACCTTGGACATACTTATAGGTGATAAATGGCTACCGAATCGGCCATGCTGCGTATTTCAATTAATTAATAAAAAATAAAATTCACCACATAGTGTGGTCAGGAGCCGGAAGGGTGATGAGCCGCTTACTCTAGTCCTAATCTCAAAATTCCTATTTAATTCGGTCTGACCAGAAACAAATGTAGGAGGTCTCCGCAGAGCGACTCGCGGAAACTCTATCCTATTTCTCCCCATAATTTCTGAGCTTAGGGCATTCCAAATCCTGACGACTCGAAGCGAAAAAAATGCTTCCTACAATTAGTTTTAGACTCCTGTAATGCAAGAGTCCACTGATGGACTCTAGTGAAGGTGCAAAATCAAAAAAAAAAACAAAAAAAAACGGAAGATCGAGCGACGTAAGACCATGGGGAATCTTATATGTAAGGACCAAGTGTGACCAATTCTTTACTTAAAGCATGAATACGGGGAAAACTATTGCCTGTCAAGCTGAACGCCGCTAACCGTCCCTGTCATTTGCCCACAGTAGTTAGAGGCCATTGAGAACACGGTTTGTATTCAAATTCTATATTTTCTTCATGTTATATATTAGCAACATCTTAATTTTGGACTTTGTAACAGAAAACAGTGTTATATAATGGTTCACTGTTTTTCTCTCAACTGTCGGGGCCATAATGTTGTAAAAACTTTATTAGCATTGTCCTTTCACCTCGCATGAAAGAATCCACAGTACGTATTGTTGTGGAGGGTGGTTTTTTGATTCTATTTTGGGACCTTATTCACGAATGAAGGGGAGGGGGGTGAACGAGGTGACATTCCTGATCGATTATATTGGCAGAATATAATTTGAATTTCGGAATACGCCTACCAGAAATTTAAAGAAATTTCCTTTCTTCCAAACCCTTTTTCCAAATTTTGACGCCACTATTCGAGAGGAGTAGAAGGGCACATATATAAATAAATAAATACACTGGACGATTTTAATAAAGTTAGTGTTTTATTCTTCCTACTAAAGGCTTTTCGTTTTCTAACCAAAAGGTAGTTAAGTATGTTATGTTATGTTATGTATGTTATGTTATTATGATATATGAAGCATGGATAAAGAGTATACTAAGCTATGGAATAGAAATTTATGGTAATACATCAGAGTATATTATAGAAAGATTACAGAAAGTACAAAATAAATTAATTACAGTACTGTTTGGAAAAAAGATAAAGATTAAAAAAACCATTGAACTATACAAAGAGTGTGAAATATTAAAAATAAAGGAACTTTACAAATATATAATAATAACAAAAAATTATTATAGCAATGCATTCAAAGTAACCA
>JAHWFP010256927.1:0-10442 GCA_023313725.1 Lithobius niger
GATATCAATAATTCAATTACAGATATCAATAATTCGCCGTTTTTAAAGATATCTGTAATTGAATTATTGATATCAGTAATTGAATTATTGATATCTTTAAAGAATTGCAGATATCTTAAAAAGAATTAGAGATATCTGTAATTTAATTAGAGATATCTGTAATTCTGTAATAAAAGACGGGACGGCTTGCCATACCTGTGAGGTCCCATTTTATAGTAATTTTTCTGTGTTTGACCCCCTTCACTAAAATATCCTAGCTCCCGTTATTGCCTCCTCACCCCCTGGATGAGCCTCTACCACGGAGCCGTGCAAGGCTCTGCAAAAAGATAGAATCGAGTCTGTTGTGCCGCCGTAACCACAGATTAGAGAGTAAATTCAATTTCTGAGCAGTTAAGGGTCATACCCCCCTGAACCACTGTAACCTTTACGAAGGTATTACGATGCAAAAAATAAGGCCAACTAACCGGGTGAGACCAAAACCGACCCATTAACCGAAATGGGTCAAATTACTCAGATGAATCACTCACCGGGGAGACACAGACTAACAGTGGCCAGATTGAACAATGCCAGAGAGATCTAAACTGACGTACTGGCCCACACTGTTGCACTAACCCAGACTGGCCACTGAGATCCAAACAGGCCTATTAGCCCGAACTGATTCATTGACGCAGACTGAGTCTGACCTGGAGACCCAAGCTGACCCACTGACTCATGCAGACCTTAACTTCCCCACTGGTCTCCCTGCCTGAAGCAAATATTTGCGATTCCAGGCCTGCTTGTTTTATTTCTTTCCATTATTAACTTTCCGCACGCATGGCTTCCCGGGGAAGAAGGCGTCATCAAAGCAAAGCTGGTGGCTTTTCCAACTTTTTGCTAATTTCCACGTCTGTCTATTCTTGAGAAAACGTCTGCGCGAAACGAGCAGCTGTTGGAAAAGTCTCTTTTTCTTTTTTCCGCTGTTGAGATTTCCCGCCTTCTTGCGTTTTTTCTTTTTCTTTATTCCGAGTTTATTTTAAAGGAAAACATAAGACGCTCATCTCAAGCAGAAAGCAAAAGCAAGAAGACGCACGCCTCGAGCGCGTTCTGCAATGCCCTCTCACGCATACCAGTTTTATCTCCAACCTAAACCGTTTTTTTTCCCTTTCGTACTTTTTTCCCCGTCCTTTCTGTCTTATTATTAAGGCAGATGGTCCTTTCCTCACAGAACGGTGCGAGTTTTCATTTACGACGAGTGAAGAACTGCGGACCTCCTCTCTTTTTCATGTGCCATGTTCCAAAATTTCGTTTAGCGCGATCTTGATGTTTTAAGCAGATGAGGATGTCTTTTAAGTCTAGACAGAGCGATGCTCACAACACAGATAAGAGAAAAGAAAACCGAGTCTTCAAGAAAATGTAAAAACGTAAGGTCGCTCAGTTGAAGACTTTAACAGGAAAACGAGTAAAAGATAGATTTCCCTCGATTCAGTTAGAAGAAGAAATGAAAATTCGTTTTTCCTCATCAGCAACATTAAGTCGGATTTTTTCCTTTTTTGGGTGGTGGGGTGGGGGGCGGGGGAATAGACCCTAATCCGATTTTCTTACTGTTGACATTCACCATCTGGAAAAGTTCGCGTTGCTTCAGCCACACTGTAAGAACTAAGCATCTTAAAATTCGTAAGATGCATCTGAAATTCAGTTGTTTGGTTGATGAGCCTCCAGAAAATCATAAAACCATCTTAATTTAAGATGCAATAGATCTGTGCTTTGAAGATTTAAGACACCACCAGTGTAAGATGAGTCCTAATTTTTAGACGTGTTTCATTTAAGATGCCATTAAACGTAAGATGCATCTTATTATCAGATGGAAGAAACGCGAAATAAATATTTTAAGATGTTTAGCTGTTTAGGACGCCATAGTTTTCAGTTGCCAAATTCATGCAGTGTATAAGATGGCAGAAATTTCAGATATCCACGCACTTAGATGGTTTATTTTTAAGTTGGCAAAGAGAGAAAATTGGAAAATAGTAAGATGGCAATTTATTTTAAGTGGGGTAACCGGTAAATACGGCAACATTTTAAGATGTCAACCTATTTTAAGCTACAAAACGGGAAAGTTGCTAATATTTTAAGATGGTAATTTTTTTTTAAGTTGTGAAACTAGCAAAGGTGCCATAGTTTTAAGACGGCGCAAAGCATTAAATCGGAAACGAAGTGAAGTTGCCAACATTTTAAGGTGGCAGTTTACTGAGTTGGAAAATAAATGATTGTATTGATTTAGGTAGATAAAATATTCTTGGTCAACACAACGCACAATAATATTTGGACCTAATGAAATATTTCAATTAAAAATCCGCTCATTGTTATTAAATGCGAACAGGAATTTCAAAAAAACCTATTTTTATGTACTACTTTTTTCAATACTTATTCCGAAAATAGCACACAGTGAAGACACGCAATGAACCAACCATACAATAACACATTAAAGATGCATAATTACTTACACATTATTATAATAAACACATAGCTTTGAAAAAAAAATACCCGTCTCCTTACCTCTTCCCCACCCCCTTCCCATTTTTCTACTCGACTATACCAACCTCATCCCTCTGGTTTCATTTTCATACAGATGATGTTGAAAAGAACGCCTTCAACAGATGCCTAGGCTGCCAGATTTGAACAGCTATAAACAAATGAAAATAAGATGGTTGAGTTTAATAGACGTCATCGTAATGAGATGTCAGCATTATAAAATGCCAGATATGTAAGATGCCTACCAAAGCCTTTAAGATGCCAAACTGCTAAGATGGCGAAAACATCTTAAAAGCAAATGGCAAAACGCACTGAAACGTCACTGCTAATTTTTTCTACTTCTAGTGAAAACAATTTTTGTGCTAATAATAAGTGAACTGTAGTCACGTTCTTAAAAAATCAAATGGTCTTATTCTTTCCACAGCTTATGACTAATCTAAACGAATGCTAAGACATCTACACAATTAACGAAAGTAGCAAACGAGTCTAACTTCCATAGCGATTGTAGATGCAGCGTTAGGCCGGGGTGGCTAACTAACATGATTCCACATTAACTTTGAACGCATCCTTAACACCATGCTGAACCTTCATTGGTCGTCAGTCAAATTATAAGGACTAAGATGTCTTCTGATTGAGAGGGCGTATTCACAAGGTGTTTGCAGCAAAGACACCTAGGCTGCCAGATTAGAATAACAAATATTATAAACAAATGAAAATAAGATGGTTGAGTTTATAGACGTCATCGTAATGAGATGTCTGCATTATAAGATGTCAGATATGTAAGATGCCTACCAAGGCATCTGCCTTTAAGATGCCAAACTGCTAAGATGGCGTAAACATCTTAAAAACGGATGCAAAATTATAAGATGCCAAAGCATCTTATTTTAAGATGCTTATTTTTTGCAGTGCATTGCTGACTCTAAGGAAATACACAGCCAGTGTTTCTGTCATCAAGAGCTTCATTTACTTGATTTTTCCTTTTGTTGGCATCATGCAATTGAAGAAGTCTTAATATTGAAAGACTTCAGAGGAGCACTTTTTACCAAAAGGAAGGTAAGTAATGAGAATTTTGTTCCTAAAAGGGTCTTCATTTTATGTACGCAGCCGAAATTGGAATGGTCATTTTCACCCGACCAACAATATTACACGATAGTGTAGATTAAGGTGGGTAGACACTTGTTATGTTGCTGCATACTGAAACACCGTGGTAGTGACAGGCACTCAACAGCACCAATCGCATGTTGTGGTTCCTGGCATAAGCGTATTATCAAAGAGTACGTCACGAGATTCACAGTTTGTGGTCAGCTGTGTGCATCTCTATACTTTCTAAGGCTGCATCTGTTTGATGCCAAATACCGACGTAATTTTGTAGCAGTTCCACGTTCCCACCCTTTGATGTGATATGTCGTGGGTACCGACCACAATGTACTGATATTTGCAGTGTATTTTTCGGAATCCACTTTATTAATACCACAAGCACGCGAGGGATCATCATCAGCAGCAACAGCAATGCTGCTTGAAAAATAGCTTGCGAGCAGCACTTCTGCAATCCGGGTGATGGAAGCAACTGACGGACACATGCTGATGGGTGCATGCCGTCCTTAGACACTAGACAGGTTATCTTGACCGGTTAGAAAGGTTGCCTTCTTTGGACGGGTTTATCAGCTATTCTGTCTTAATTTTACGCAAGCGTGTACAAGCCCTGACTTCTGAACCTGCATTGGTAACATTGACACCGTATGTTCTGACATCGTATTGTGTCTGGCAATACAGTGATGACAGATTATGCTACAATATGTTCTGAAAGCATGTTGCATCATCTAACAGCATTTTGTATCACCTGTCCAACCTACTGCCATTTCTAATCCCTGTATATTGCACTTAACTAGCAACTGACATCTGTAATACGTTGTGTACTTTATTTGGCTTACCGACTAATGCCTCAAATAAATTTTATGCTTACTCGTCCAATCAGCGATCTCTAATACATTGCATACTTACTCCTCTTATCAACTGACATTTCAAATATAAGTCACTCGACCTATCAACTGACATAATCGAATACGTCGTATACTTCATTCGGTCTACAAGCTCACATCTGAAATAAATTGTATACTCGATCAGTGAGGAGCAACTCCTCGAGAGCATTTGCTACTGGTGGGGGGTCATTCCTCACTAGACCAAGGCGAAAGGCATGGCAAATGCGTTGACTTGACAATTTAATAATAAAATGATAAAATGCATCGGCAACTTCCTTCCGCCTCGACTCCCTACCCTCAACAACAAAAAAGGAAAAAAACCGAAATGTCGAATTTTGGCCATATCATTGTAATTAATGTTCTGCACTACTGCCCCATTATCTTGGCGTTGAAACAGTACTGCGTTTCTAAATTTTAATTTCGGTTTCTCTCTCCTTTGGTGGGAAAGGGAAAATAGGCTGCATACGGAATTGGGCTCCCTTCTTCTATTGGCGCCCAGTGTAATATACAAAATTGAAATTCGGTCTAATTTTTCTCAACATCTTTCTTTATTGCTTTCGTGCCTTTTTCCTCCGTTAAGGCCTATCATTTTTTTGTGTGCCAGGGTTTGTGGAATTTTTCCACCCGCGCGCTTTTCAACAAGTGTTGCAGATCTTATACGTACTTCGTTCGGGTTGTAGTTTTTTTTTTTTTTTTACTTTCAAATGCCTTCGGGCGATACAATCTGCACCGTTTCTCGTCAGTCGACTACAGAGTAGTTTCGCACCCATTTTGAAGACTTTTTTTTTAATCCCCTCTCTTCCGCCCACCTTTGTTCTTTTATTTTTATTTTTTGCCTTTTGAAACTGCCCCCCAAAACTCCTGATTAAACTGCAGTTAAAGCGGCGCGTTTGACTCTTTACATTTTTAAAGAGAGTTTCCTGGTGAGCCGATGCTGGCCGATATGGCGGGATAGGAGTTTACAGACGGAATTATGGGAAACTTGGCAGCTGTTTACAGCTTTTGATACTGTTTGAATAGTTTGTAAATATTTTTTAAAAGATGTTTTGAACGTTGAAAATAGAAACAAAGGAAATAGCCGAATTAACGTGGAATTAAAGATGGAAAAATGAATAGCTCTCACGTCTGGGTCCTGAAGCGTTCGTGAGAGGTTTATAGGCGACGGTGAGGAAACTTAAGATCATTATTGTTTTTTTCTTTTCTTTTTCATATTATGTCGCCCTATTATGCCTGAAGCAAGTTAGTCGCCTGTCTGGCTGAACTAGCTTAACATTGAACCTTTCGAAAGAAGCAGAGAAAGGAAAGGGGTAAATTAGATCATTGGTACGGTCATCGTGACGACCCAAAATTGGTCCAGAAAGCAGACAATATGAAAAAATAAAAAATATGAATATCAAAACACACTCGAGTGGTTGTAGGAGAGTCCGGCATTGGTCGCACCACTTTTAAAAAATAATAATTTTTTCTCACAAGTTTTTTCTCACTAAATGACGTGTTCGTTTTCCGCGTATTCGTCACTCACCATTTAGGCATTATAGCTAAGACTTGGTTGTAAACATGCTCTCCAGTAAGATATTAACCAGAAATTGCTTCAGTTCCACCTGGGATCCCTCTGGGGAGCTTACAATGCTCCCTCAGACTCCCTTTCTAACGAACTGTACAACTGCAAATTCTTTCTACGGCCCTGAAACTGCTAATATGCTGAGCTGGGTAGCTTCTTACACTATCCTGGACAATAGGAAGAGTAAAAGAACATTAAGACATGTATACTTTTCTGAGAATTATACGAATGATTGAGATTTCGGGAGGGGGGGGGGGTGCTTTACTGCTTATTTATTGCTTTACTTACACTGTGTGAATCTAATATTTCGGCTCCCAGGCCACTTTGTATTTGGTGTGACTGATAAATCTAAAGTTTAATAATTGCCATTTTAGTAGACAATACTAATGAAAATAACATTACAACAAAGCGAAAATCTCAACCGTCCTTGAACTTTTGCTTCATTTTCATATTCGTTAACATCGTTTCTTTCAATCCCATAGCTCGCAATAATACATTTTTTCTCCACTTGGTATTAGATCATTATTGCGTGTGGTGCAAAGAAGGCATTAAGGTAAAGTTACATAGAATGTACATCTCATGTCGTGCCTGCCTGAGACCTTGCGGGAGGTTGGGGTCGACCATTGGCTTTCCTAAAGCTATTCTCTTGGATCCCGGCTCAAAAAGTTGGTTGTGGCGTCGAATAGATAATGGCCCTCCCTACCTCCCTCGCTTGATCTTTGACCCCCTTCAGTTCAACGTCAATTTACTCGGCCTACGTGTCACGCATGGCTGCACATTCTAATAACGACCTGTGCAGCAAAATTCGCCGAAAACATGCCCAACTTTTACGTTGAATACTGTGAAAGGATCGTATCGAATTTTTGAAGTTAAAAGTCTTAAGAAATTGTGAATTTATGAATTAGTAAGCGGCTGAAGCGACTACCTAGTCGCAACCGGTCTTCTGTACACTTCCGCCACTTTCGAAAATATTGAGATGTAAACCTCTATCACGCACTACAACAACGATCTCTATACATCATCTAAAAGTGGTAACCATTACAATTGTCGGTTAAAAATATGTTAGCTTTTAGGCCTAGTTTTAGATTTTTTAGGCATAAATGCCATCTTTTAGGCCTCATCTTGACCTGCCGTCTTAATTTCGTAAGCAGCATCTAACGGAGAATTTAGTTCGAGAGTAGGCCTATTCTTCCATGTAACACATTTTCGAAACTATGTTAAATAAAGCTAATGTGTATCGTTAACGAAATCGTATAGTTTTTACGGTTGCGTGTTTTCCTGCAGTGGTTAAACGCGCCGAAAAAGGGTTATTATTTCATTGAGTTACATCGAGAAAGCCTAATAGTTATAAGGCAGCATCGATGTTTTAATTTGCTGTCTTTTTTAAATAATTTTTGGGTGCTGACTTTAATGGTGAAAACCTTTCTTGTACCGTTACGCAGTTGAATAAGGGGACGAACGAAAATGAGGAATCGGGGTCCCGCAAAAAAAAATGCTAACGGTTTAAGTGTAGTTAAACTACAAATAAACTGTACCTAATCTGTACTATAATTGACATAGAAGTGACACAAAATCTTCAAAAAAAAGTGCAGTTTACTTTGTAAAGAAAAAATAAGCAAAAAAACCAAACGTAGTGCTGAATTGCACTAGCATCTATGTTACGTAACATCAGTGTCTAGTTTTATCACGGTACTACAGTAGTATTTGTTTAGGTTCATTACCAGAAAAAGAAATGAACCAGCAATTATTCTCCTACTAATTATTCCACGTGCTCGTCAATAAACAGTCAATTGAGTAATGAAACTCTACACTCGCTAAAAACTATTTTAATATTATACAGTTTTGGAGAGAAAAGTGTCAGCAACAAGCTTTCTATTTTTATTTCCAATTTTAGAGCGTCTGTTTTTTTGTTTTGTTCCAACTACGCGTTCCTTGAATAGCACAATCTTTTGTTCTGCTTTTCCTTCCGATTTGCTCCCATGATTCAGGCGTCTGCTGCGACTTACACCACTTTTTTACCAGCGACTTTGCGAAGCTGAAACAAACAGTAATTCCTCCTCTAATTTGTGTACTACAGCCAGAGGTCTGTTTGGGTTACACAAAACGCTGAAGGGCTGATGGTACCCTGGTTGGAACAGAATGGTCTGTTAATCGCATCTTAAAGAGACATTCGTGTGATCGTAATATAAGCCTTTTTGAACATTCCTATAAAATAAGACTCGATACCATTACAACACAGCAGGAGAGTTTGTTGCTGGAGGACGAATAGTTCAGGTGATTGCACCTGGAGACAGCCGTGGTCCGTTTGCCATTATGTTGGAATCTTCACATTGCTTAATAAATACTCGATTATGGAAATTATGGACCCAAATTACTCAAAAATATGCCTAAATCACATAAATGTAGGCCTAATTAATCAAATATATATGGTCCGATCACACAATTGTAGGCCTACTCACTCAAATATAGGCCTAATCACACAAAAGTCTAAGAACCCCTAGCATTTTTGGGAAAATGTGTCCAGATGTTATGTCCTGTAAACTCTTGGTAATGTTAAAAAAAAATTGAATATTTACCATTTTTTGTACTATTTCTTTGTCAATCAGCTCGGAACCTAAAATACTCTTTAAATAACTCTTTGACTGTTGGGACGCTCAGCCATCATGACTTAAGGGACTGGGCAACCACTTCGTGCGGCCAGTGGTCGTCGCGGCCAAAAAACATGGCGACGTGCCGTGCGGCCACGTCCGTTTTTCATTAATAATTCTGGATCACGTCGTGAAAAATGAAAACGGAGCAAGTATGGTCGACCCTGTGGTAGCCTGCATGCCTTCCGGGATCACAGTGGCTGCTGCGACTGTTTGGCCGCGGCAGCCAAGTGCGCAGTGCTACATATACCGTAAGGGCGGGGGCCCTTAATGCGCTTTCATTTGTTTAAATAAATATACACAAATCGCTGTAAACTATATAAACAGAGAAAATCATACACTAGAAATAACGTAGTACACTAAGCCATCTTTATGTACTTAGGTTTCGTCGGAGTGGTGTGAATAGGTTGCCTGTTCGAATCCCGGTTCACACCACTCACTGCTTACAGTTGGTTTGATTTCCTCTTTTCTTTTTTTCACTTGCTTTCCACGTTTCGCTAAACGTATATATACTCTTGTTTCGTTAAATTTGAAAAACCTGCAGAGTACGGTACCTAACAACGTCAAAAGTATTGTTATACGTGTTCACTTTGTTAGTTCGTAGCTTTAAGTTTTCGTTTCCAACTCAGTGAACTGGTTTACGCGGAATAAATGCGTTTACTAGATACGGATCCCTTCCATTTATTGCTTAGCTTCGGCTAATCTAATTGCAGCATATTGGGCTTCCCAACAAATTCTCGTAATTTGATTAATGCGATTGAATTCGCACCCGTTTTAAAGTTACTCCTGCGGCTTCCTTCTCTGCACGACCCCCCCCCCTCTCCCGCTCCAATAAAGAGGAATATTTGATTTTGCGTAAACGAAACGATTGCGCTTTTTAAAACTCTCCAGCAAAGACACATTATCCGATCGAAGCTTGTTGTGAATTCAGCTCCAGACACAATATCGCAAATAATGCAAATATTAATAAGAGAGACTAAGGGGGCTGTAGCAGATACCATTCCGGGATGAAACCGCCCGTGAAATATTTACAGGTTGGAAATTCCAAGTTTAATGGGCTTATGCTAGGAGCATATGAAGAGTTGCGTAGTAACAGAGGAAGGCCTGGGAACAGAGACTCACTCGGCGATTGCTTGTACTACAATACACGCGTGTATATATACCTTGTGAGAAAATTTAGTAAGAATAGTTTTCGTGAGAAGATAACTCAGTTGAAAATGGATTGATGTGACGAGGTTCTGATGCAGACTCGAGTGTCGGCGATGGCAGAATTTCAGAAAAATTTCAGAAAAAAAAATTTCAGAAAAATTCCAATGTTCTAGCGACGATTTACAAGAGTGAGATAATAATAATAATAATAATAATAATAATAATAATATTTTTATTGCTTGAACGTGCTCGAAGTTCCAAGGAACTTGTGTGAGCAGCAAAACACAACACTTACAGTTTAACACAATAAATAACACAAAATATATACACTAAATTTACATTTTAAAGTATTTGTCGATGAAATACATCAATAAATGCACATTAATAATAATAAAAAGAAAAAATCTCTTACATGTTTAATTAATTGTGTTAATTCGTATATCAATTAGTATTTTTCAAAAAATTTCTAGGCACGATATTTACATATACAACATTATCAGTAGATTAGTTTTAATTATTTAATATTAGATTCATATATTTCTACTACTAATAATAATAATAATAATAATAATAATAATAATAATAATAATAATAATA
>JAHWFP010256928.1:0-11998 GCA_023313725.1 Lithobius niger
TTTTACTAAATAGTTATGAGTGCTACAGTGCTTTCCCGTGACGAGCAAGCAGTTTTCATTGAAATATCCTGTATGTCATTAAATTTATTATTCTGTTCGTAAACTAGTAATGATGCAACATGTACACAGCTATGGACGGAACTAAAACTTTCTTGTTTACAGGATGGAAAGCCAAATGGGCTCGGTTAGTGGTAATTAAAAGGCGGCGGAAATATATTTGTATCTATATTTAATGTTTACTATACTGCAATGTTTAGCTAAACAGGCTGAATTCCGTGAAAGCAAGTGTGGTTTAAATTGCTAAGTTCGAAGTGGTGGTATATTTCATTGTGCATGTAAATGTGTGTGTGTTTTAATATTTCTTGTTCCTGGTGAAATGTTTTGTTGATAGACATTTCTTTGTCCATAGTTTGAAAATCTGAAAATACACTGACTGGGGAAATACAAAAATGACTGATTGGGATAGTTTTTTCGCCTCAATATCTAGCTATGCCGAAGAGATGATTGTTTTCATTCAGAAGTGCTCTCAACCTGCCTCAACGTTGCGCCCAAGATGGTTCAACATTTATATTCTGCAAAACTTCGTTAACACCAAAGATTCAAAACTACTTACCTGTTTTGACAAGAACAGGGCCCACTAACCAAGAGGAGTACAAATACTTTACGGATATTCTGGTTCATGACTAGCAAGTCGAAAATATGACGTGCCGACCCACTTCACATCAGCGACATATTTCTGGCACGTCTGGTCTCAGCGGATGTCAGCAGGTCTATAACATGATCCTTTGAAATTTTAAACGTTCTTTTGTATATTGTTTTAGAACAACACGTTTCGTGACCAGATTCAATATATGCATTGATTTATGGGTACCTCGAGTACAATTCGTGCCATGAAAGCCTTGCTAATAATCGTTAACCTCTAAAAGAGAAAATTTCTAAAACTATTGGGTCGGCAGCTACACAATAAATTCCATTAAGGTGACGTCTATGTGGGACGTTTGATGAAAATGCAAAGGAAATTAGGGCGGAAACAACGACATCAATACAAGCAGTGACTGGTTCGAAGTTTGCTTGTGAATGTTGCCAAGTTAGAATCCCGGATCGCCATTTCTAACACAGAAACATCGGAGTTCAATTGGACACCATTCTGCAAAAACTTGTCAAGCCACGTAAACATATTTTTGAGATAACGAGCGTTAATGTTCTTTATTCATTAAAAAATGCAATGTTGTAGTAGCATTACTGTTCTTCTATATAAAATCAAACAGTAATACTACTACAACACTGTATTTTTTTAATGAATAAGAACATGTAACACTCGTTATCTGAAAAATATGTTTATGTGGCATGACACATTTTCACAGAATGATGTCCAATTTCACTTTATAATTTAAACAAATTTATAAGTATTCATTCCCTTACTAGCAATGTCGCTCGCTTCATTCAACAATTTTATTTTTTCCCACTTGTATACTAGCTGGCACAAGGTATTCCACTTGGCACGCCACCCAACTCCCCCCAATTAGATCAGCTCCCATTCGTCTGTTGGCACTTTTTTGCTTTGTTTCCTCATTCCACTCTCCCCACGTACTTTAGCTTAAAGAAAAGTTGACTTACACGGAAGTAAGCAAAATGAGGGACTCGCATGGCCGCATATTGAAGAGTTATGGCTCTGTAGAACTACTTCCCATCACAGGTCGTTATACTTTCCTTCGTTGTCCAAAACTCGTATTTCTAGGTTAGAATATAATTTCTTACGTTCATCCCAAACCATATGTGCTGGTATAGTTTGTTCCACATTAGGTTTGCAGGAAACTGACTGTTTGGCTCCACGTTTCCTTCTACTACAAGTGCAAAAAAAAAAAAATAAATAAAAACCCTACTCTTAGACTCTAACAGGAACTGTGCAGAGTCTGCAAGTGTGATATCCACATGTTTTTGCACTCTTAGTGCAAGGAAAGTTGGTAGCTTACAGTCGGTTTCCTGCAAACATAATGTGGAACAAACTATAGTCGAGGTTAATTCTTATTTTTGGCTTACAGGAGATCATTTGCAATAAAACTTGAGGTTAACAGGAACAAAGATACAAAAGTTATCGTGTCTTAAACAGGTGAAGACATCGACAAACATTCGCGCAAAATCCAATGTTCTACCTAGTACTCGTTCTCCCTACCTATCTCCTTATAGCGGAAGACTCCTAGACAATAAATATTACACTTGCTTAAGGGTTTGTTGAAAACGGTCACTCCTGATGCCGGATAAGACGTTTTATTACCAGAAATTAAGGGAATGGTTGAGAGAGATTTTAGCACTCCCAGACTGTCTAGATTTTGGTGAGGCCCTGTGTGGGGTAGCTGCATCCTTTAGATTTTTTACCCTCAACGAAACAAGTAATTGGAAAAAGAAGGAAACCTCCTGGCAGGTCAATACCCACAAAGAAAAGTCAAAACACAATTTAATTTCGACCAGTATATTGCCGGTATTGATTACAACAAAAGCCAATAAAAGATTTTTTTTTAAAACCCACTAAGAACGGGATCAGCATAGTGCTGCCGGTACCAGACCCGCCATCTTGCTCAGAACACCAGCAACATTACGCTGATCCCGTTTTTCTTTTTTTTTTTAATCTTTTAATTGGCTTTTATCGTGACCATGACCGGCAATATACTGCTTGAAAATTAAATTGTGTTTTGTTGACTTGCCTTTGTGGGTTTCCTTATTTTTTTACAATGTCGTCCACCCACAAATTAATTAATTTTACAAAATCAAGTAAATTCTACTTTATCCTGATAACCGTTTTGTTAACCGTTTCGATCACGAATTAGCTTCAAGGTTTTTTTAAAGTCCGTAAGTAGGTCAGTCGCAGGATACAAAACTGGTATTCATGTTTTGGAGAAAAGGACGTTGTGAGGTGTTATGTCAGTACACCTTAAGTCAACCAGTTGTCGTTCGGCTCTGAACTTATACACACTCTTGGGGTACCTGTTAATTAATATTTTTCCGTATTTTTGTATTTCGTTTTGTCATTTAGCCAGCGTCATTTTTTCAATGTTTGTTGAGTAGAGATAAATATTTTATTTTGTGGATTGCCGTGGATTCAAAGTTAAAATGATGTGTTGTTAAATGCAATTAATATGCAAATCGTGTTTCTGCTAATTGGATGCGACGTATGCCCGGTTTGCAAATTAGTTTGTCGCTTGAAACTTAAGGCTGATCTTCTGAGCGGTTCAGTTGAGCGTTGCGAGCTGCAATTCTCTTTTCGTCGGGGAGTTGGATCCTACCTAGGGGAGGATTCCAACTCTTGTGTAATTTGTAATGCCTTAAGTATTTTAATTGATTATTTTCTCAGTTTATTTTAATTTTGAGTGTGTTTTGCCGTTTGCCTGAATCACGTGATGAAGCTGGTTCTTGCGTCATTTCAGCTGTGTGTTGCTCCGTGTCGAGTGACTTCAATTTAGACTCGTCTTTTGTGATTTCAACTTGCCGTCATGGTTTCAAGCTTCAACTGTGATAGATGACGCAGGTTGGAAACATGTAATTTGAAGTTTTTTCAGTTTTCCTAACGTTTTGAGCTGTTGGTTTAATTGTGTTGGCAACGAGGAAGTTAACGAGATATTTTCGCTGGAGAGATATTTTCCTACAGCCGTGAAATCTGGTGGTTCTACCGTCTACTGTGAGGCCAACGTGAATTATTCTCCCAGCAAGAGTATTTCGTCTCTTTACCTGTGTTATTTAAGAAGAGGACTTTCACATTTTACTGATTTAGCCTAAGATAAGAAATTGTTTCCCTGCGTATTCAAAAATGGATTCAGTCTCAGCGCTGGTGAATTCTATGATACCCATACTTTTCGTACCCACGACGTGAAATTGTCGTAACGTATATTTTTGAAGTTTCATTTGCCTAGAGTAACACTTTGTGAATTTCTGAAACCAAACATCCGTTAATGGTTAACATTCTGTCGGAGAAAATGAGAATGTGCATATTTTAACAGATTTGTATTTAAATCAAATGTTTTATTAAACCAGTTTTATTTAACTATAACTTCTGTCGCAATTCATCCATGCGCTAATCTAGTTGTGAGAGTCAAACCAGTTCACGCTTCACAAGTTGTTCATCTAGATCAGTTTGGGTTTATCCCTCTCTGATCGGCTATCCACCAGATCCTACTGATTCTTGACCGCTGCACCTGTGCCCTTGATGAGAGGTTTCCATCAGATGTTGTGTACTTCGATTTCAAAAAGGCCTTTGAGTTTGTTGTGCACCTAACGTTGCTCCTGAAGATTAGCAGTTGCGGCATTCCAGGTAAGCTGCTGGGTAGAATCAAGGTATTCTTGTCCTACTGTAGTCAACAAGTATCTATTGAAAAAACTTTCTCCTCCTGGATAAGTGTTCCATGCGGAGTGCCCCAGGGTTCATACCTTGGTTCCTTACTCATCATCATCTATTTAAATGATTTAAAGATTGCAAACGAAAAAGCTCATAACTTTAAATTCGCTGATGACTTGAAATTGGGGACGGAAAAACTTTCCCAAACCACGTCACCAGATCTAGTTTCACAAATCCAAGAGGTATCATGCTAGTCTAGGCGCTGGCAGCTAGCACTGGCTCCATCTCAGTGTCAAAATTTGCATGTTGCCAGCGGTAATCGGCGTGTAGGTTATGAACTTGACCTTATTCTCCTGCCCTCTGTTGGGGAGGTATGGGACCTTGGGGTATGGTTTGCTTCTAACCTCAAATCATCTTTACATTGCCAGAAGATCTGTACTGCGGCATTTCAATGTGCGACAGTTGTAAATAGGAGCTTTGTCTCAAGTAATTCAGTTACTAAGGTATGGGCTTTTACGACATTCGTTCGCCCACTCCTGGATCTTTGGTCTTTGATCTTGTCCTCACGTATAAAATTCTTCATTAAATAAATGGGGGTTGATCTTCTCTTTTTTTTTACTTTGGCACCTTGTATTACCTGTACGCGAGGTCATAGTTTTAAACTAGTGGTTCCAGCATCCCGCCTGGACTACCGTCGTAACTTTTTTCTGCGAGGGTTTGGCTTCGAAAGTACTATTCCTTAAAACATTCACGGAGCGGCATTAAAGGCCTCAAGCACTTCTGCTTACTTTTCACCAGTTGGGTAGCAGAAAAAATTTTGTTTATTATTATTATTAAGTTGGGTGTGGCTGCTCACCTTGTGCCAGGTCACCAGGAACCCCTCCCAAAGCTCGTGGAATGCCCAAGAGCTTTTTTTTTTTTCCGTGTCTTGCAGCTGTCCACTTTTATGTGCTCTGTAAGAGAAATAAATGAAAAAAAAAATATCCTCAGCACATTAACAAATCGTAGGGAAATATCGTAATGTCAGCAAGTAAGTGATTACTCTCATAAAAGTATTAAAATAATTAGAAATTTACATTTTAAGGAGAATTTATAAAAGCAGATTTCGATGAAAACAAGTCTAATTTTCTCTTTCGAAAGAAAACGTACAACAATCAAAATCAAGTTTCCACCACGCGTAACAATGATGTTTTACAGATAATCAAACTTGTAATTATCAATTACAAATAATTCTTAATTTTTAACAGAGTCGGTGTTTATCTTTCCTTATTCACCGTTTCAATTCAATGTCTTACATTTTTTTCCAGTTTTTGTATCACATATTACAGCTTACCTTTTTACCCTCTTACCCGTCAGGAAGAAATTTACTCCAAAAAACTATATTAAATGATAAGAAAACTAAGGGAAATGCAATTCGTGCAATAATGTCAATTTTGCTTGTGCTTTGACTTGGCTTAATAGCATGCCAGCATCCGTGTTGTTTTCTAGTGCTTCTCCGAATCTTCGAAAATACTTGCCCATCTGATGATCCGGATGCAGGAAATACCTGTAATCATTTAAAACAGCTAAAAAAAAACAATTTGTTTTCAACTATGTTTGTGCTAGTGGCCATGCAGAACTATTCTTTTTAGGTTCTTCGAGTGTAGGTTTTAAAAAAAAAATTATTCTTTTAGGGACTAAGTTGCATAAAGTCTAATACAACTTTTCACTAAGTAGTATTTACTGTCTGTGTGTGGGTAAGGAGTTCACTAACAGAGTTCATTAACAATAAGCAGTTCATCAACATTTTAGGTTAATATCGAAATCTTGGTTAAAGTTCGCGAATTCTTATGAAATTTTATGTGCTTTTACATGATGTAAGACTATAAAAACAAGCAGTGCACAAACACTGACATTTTTGGTATTTTGGTGTTTATTTTTTCTAACTCTGGAGATTGTAAGTGGCTTGCCCTTTTGACGCCAATTGTATTTACTAATAAATAGCTATTATTATTATTATTATTATTATTATTATTATTAAACAAACAAAAAGCATAAGGTTTCAAGGTTACTTTCACCTCGTCATCAGGTGCGCTAAATCCATAAAGGTTTCGTCAGCATGTTAAAAATATAGTCCATACAGCTTCAGCATAAGGTATAGCAACATGCTGAAGCTGTATTTTTCACATGTTGATGAAATTTAAGCAGATTTAGTGCACCTGATGACGAGGTGAAAGTATTCTCGAACCGTCGTGCTTTTTGTATGTTTGAGCATTGCTTGGCTTTTTTATTCTTGCATCGTTATAGTATTGTTTACTTCAATCTTCACGTGTAGATGTGATCAACAAGCAACTGTACTTAACAAGTTTGAAAAATAGAAGCAATTATAAAACATTTCTTACTCGTACGTGTTGAGTCCCTAGTTTGTGATTGAGATTGAAGTTATTATACTTCAAAGATTTCACTTCGTCTTCATCATAAGATGGTGTCGTCCGGCACATGTTGGCAAGACCAAATTCGACCAGTGATGCAAAAACCATTAAGATGCAGGTGAACATCCAGACATCAATGGCTTTAATCGCAGCTATAGGAGGCAAGTCTTTTTGAGCAGTGTTGAACTGAGTTGCTAGAGTTAGTAGTGAAGTCAGACCGAGAGCTACTCTTGGGGCAGGTGTTTGCAGGCTTAGCCAAAACGACAGCCAAGATAAGATGACGATTAGCAAGGAAGGAAGGAAAATGAGCATCAGATGTTGGGCATACACACGACGAAAGTCAAAGACGAATGCCTTGCAAGCTGAAAAACAAAACGATATGAAATTTTAGGTGTCCCGTCAAAACAACGCAGAAATAACGGTGCACCACAAAAACAGCGACGTCATAACAGCGCGACAACACAGCGCGCGCCAAAAAGAAAATGACGACATAAGGGCGCGTATGCACTGAAACCTTCTCGCGCGCTGAACATTATTTGCTAGGCAGCCGTTACTTATTTCTGATAAGTTTCCCGTTTCTACTAAATGAATGCAGTAATAGATAACTATAATTAAATGTATTACAAATAACAACACGGATAAAGAACAAAGTGCAACAGTAATTTTAAACATTGCTACAACATTGTTGTTATTTCTCGCTATTTGCAAAATTTGCTATTCTCATACAAAGAACAGCTTCTAGCAGCGATCTTGACTCCGGTAGAATAAATGGCTGCTTGCAGCGAGAATTCAAAATCCAACATGGCGCCCATCAGGGTTATCGAATGAAAGAAAATCATCGAATGCCGGCATTAGACCGTCGTCTTTAACTGCAGGAAAAATTGTGTTCTTGTTGTCATAAATGGCCGCTGTCATGTTGCACGCGACGTACGTCGTGTCACGAGGCACGAAGAGAAGTGCTGCGTCCCATTGTTGCCATGGTTACTACGTATAGACTACCCAAATGAAGCATTCGTTGGTAAAACGAGAAACAGCCGTCAGATTTAGCATTAACCAATTAAAAAAGCTAGTGAGCGAGAAAATTATCGTTGCGTAAACCCGTCATAACAGCGTGCCAATAAAATAGCCTGGATAAAACAGCGTGCTACAAAATAGCGCGAAAAGTTGTTTAAAAACGATGACGTTTCGAGAATTGTCAATGCACTCCTTAAATTAAAAATGTGTATGTAGCTTTTCAGCTGTGCACTGTATGCTGCCCAAACTTTTTTAAATTCGAAATTGTTACTTTGCACCCACACCCCAGAACATCCTGTTTTAAAACAACTTTTAACCAACATTTTTCTTTTGCCTAATTAGTAACACAGAACAATCGTCCGCAAGCAACAAATTATCCCTCTAGCCGCCTAACCTCCTGATCAGCACACAAAAAATGGTCGTTGAAGTGAAGAAATTGTGATGCCCTAGGTTAGCACTGTGATCTGAGGAGAGAGCATTAACACTGCTCGAAATATCGTCCTTTTTCAATAACATTTTGCGCTCTTTTGTCGCACACTGTTTTATCCCAAGCTATTTGTTGCGCGCTGTTGTGTCGTACGTTGTATTGCCGTACCACTTTTATGACGTCGCTGTTTTGTCACACTCCGTTATTTCCACTTTGTTTTGACGTACATCCGAAATTATACCTTGATCATCCAGAAAATTCTTTAAAATTACTGAAACCAATGCTTCCATCATTTGCGTCACTGGAATACGTATGAGCAAACTACTAAAGCCATTTGGAACTTTAACAACCAACCAAAAATGATTTGAAAATAAAATTGAAAAAAAAAAATCTCCTATTAACCTGGTCAAATTTGACATCTTACGTAAAAGAAAACAAATAATAAAGCTCTAGAAACATGAAACAATCTAAAGTATCTGCAATCCTGGAGAATTCTATATATATGGATGACTGTTTACTTTACAAATTTTAAGCGCATATGTGCTCCAAATTTTTTTTTACCAGCTGTTGCGCTGCATGTTTCCACGGAAAATGCCGTTAGAAGAAATCCTGGTGGAAACCCAATTTTTTCTTTCGCTCTTGTTGTCAGGAAGACTTCGACAGGTTCATCGATTTTAGACTCTAATGCAAACATCAAACAAAAAACATACAAGATGAAAGCTGATACTGTGGCGGCTAACAAATCGAGAGCCCTTGAGGCTACTTTTGACAAATTTTTTACATGTAGCCTTTATTTATATTTGTCCCTCACCCTTGCATATTCAATTTTTTCTTCCCCATCATCCCTCTCTTCTTCGTCATTTTCTACCTTACCTCCTCCCCCAAACCTTCTCCACCACTCATGTCATTGGATATTTCCCCCTAGCAAGCTTAGAGCGTTGGTATCAACCATGGCTCGCTGTGATACTACCTCGTTTCGTTTAATTTTATAAAGAACAACTCGTGTTTTTTTTTTAGTTCGAGGTCTGACCACAAAGTCACCATAAAGGTTGATGAAACGCTGCCGCTATGCGTATTTTAGTTTTATGTTGACAAGTTTCTAGTGCAAACGCTAATAACTTTTTTTAAAAACTTGCTGTGACAAGCACGAAAATGTTTTACCATTAGAACTGTGTCTACAGCAAGAATTATTTATTTCATTGTAGCAGACTGATACGATAATACTTATTTAACCAAACGTTGAGGTGCTTACGCATCTTAGCCGATGCCAGTCACGTAGTTTAATTACGTAGCTTAGTCGCTGTACGTTACAATGGCAACAACATTTCAACATTGTTCTGTGCAGCTACCTTCGAGGTAATGAGATTACGTTTCAAAAGTAACACTCAAATCTGGCTACGCGATGAAAGAAAAATAGTTACCACTAGGGCCATAAAAGGTTTTAAATGTTATACTAGTACGGTAACCGTTAACATGTTTTTTTTCCCTATAATAAATTTAAGACATTTAAGTGTAAGTAAAAGTGTTAAGCTGGAGGAAGCAGAGAATATTAAAATTTTTCTCCATGACCCAACAACGGCTAATTAGGGATTGACCTAGAATGGTTTTGTCCGATCGTATCACATAACGACATCTTGCCAGGATCCGTTGCTGATACCGCCCAATATAGATTCTGGCCCGATACTGAATTTATATTATAACAGACTGCCTACCTGTTTAATACTATGTCAGCATTTAACTGGAAATGTTGGTTAGACAGTTAGATGTTAAGCAGGTTGAAAGGAGACCACTTTGCTAAATTTCATATTACACCTACGGAAGTACGGTAATCCAAATTTTCGTTTCATGTAAATTTTAACTTTAAAAAAATCTAAAACATACATATGAGGGAAGAATATGAAAAAGGACAGCATGGAGGCACGTTGGTCTTTTGCATATATTATGTAAGGTAAGTCTGGTGCAACGACGGCTTCCACAGCTTCCTCCTACTCCTTAAGCTAGGGCCTCAGTGGGCCTCCTTACCTTGATGCTATGGCTCCATACTATGTATTCTGTATACTCTATATCTTTATTAATGTATTCCAGTAATGCTATGTACTTTGATGTATGGTCCAGTCCCTGGAGATCAGTGGTCAGGATGGCTCTGGCTCTAGGGGTAGCTGCTAGCAGAGATGGCTCATGGGATACAGGGGATATAGTACAGGACGTACCTTGCAGTACCAGTGGCAGGTACTGGCTGCAGCTCTAGGTACTTAAGGCCTTGTAGCCCCTTGCTGCCTCACTCTGGGAGCTAGTCCCTAACCAGCTAAGAAGTCTTCCTGAAGTGTGCCACTCTGCGAGTAGCCCTGATCAGAGCATCCTAGAACCATTAGACAACATCTCCTGAGGACAAACCGCGTGGCCCTGGAATAAACCCTGAATTTATCATCCTTCTGGCGTTCTTCCTTGTACCGGGCATAGCGGGGTTGCACTGGCAAGAATAAAAATGCACCAGAATTATGGACATTTATCTGCTTTACCACGAGCTTTGTTCTTATGCGACTAAGAAAGGAAACCGGTAATGACTGATAATGAGAAGGTGTGCTAAATTTTCTTCCAAGTGAGCAACACACACTTTGTAGGGATAGATCTGACTTATGCTAAGTTTCTCATCAGTGACCTCCGGATGACCATGCATTACTTCCCATACATGCTTGGTATTCGGATCTGTTTCTTAGTTTGTCCTCCTTCCAAAAACCAAACGATTATATATTGTATTGTTTAATACCAATTGTATTATAAAATTCATTATATTATAACCATGAGCTCACCATGCCAACAACAATGTATAGTATAGCACCCTCTTAACAATGCCTTGGCATCCCAACTCCAAGCTTCCATTTCACTCCCAGCTGTCAAACTAGTAAGGCACTTTAGATATTTGTAATTAGAAATTATTTTAAGTTTACATGCCTTTAAAATATCACTTGTATATTCATTCCCAACCAATTAGATTTGCTTTGTAGCAGAAAGGCATTATTTAACACCAAAATCTTGACCAAATAAACATCAATAGCCTACTACTACTACTTGTAATTCTACTACTACTACTACTACTTGTAATTCTTTCTAACTCATAACTGGCATGACCCGTGCATGCTGCATGGTGGATTGAGTCTCCTGGTCTTAACCTCCCGCGGAGTTTCGTCTTCTTAGGAAATAGGAAAGTAAATCGCGTATGCAATATTTCATTCATTAGTAGACTGACCCTTCAATTTTACTCGCCCATCCACTTCTCCTTTCTTTTTTTTAGGTCCCCCCGCCCCCCCCAGGCCCCCCCCCCCCGCCCCAGCCTCCTATTGTCTCCCAGTCTTAGCTACTCCCGGTGCTTGGTCTTCATAGGAAAGTCAGTCGCGTTTGCAATATTTCATTAGCACACCCAGACCCAGAAAAGAAACATACTTGTGTTTTACTGAATGCTAAAAAATCGTATAACTAAGAAAGTCAGCAAACCCCCTGCTGCAAGGTAACCTCCGTGACTGTGACCTCTTTATTCTTTATTCACACTTAAGAATAGCTCAGCCTCTCTGCTATGCGCCCTCTCTACAACTACCTTAAACTACTTACTCTAACAACAGCCCACCGGCTACGCAATACCACACTCCCGGGAGATACCAGCTACCTCTCAAAGCGCCGAGTGGCCAACCTCCATCAACTTAGAAACAATTCATGTCCGCACCATGCAACACCAAATTGTTGCAAGTAATTTTCCTTCATTTTCCTTCATTTTCCTTCTTGTCGGTAGTGCCTACCATTGGCCCATGGAACTTTGCAGAATGC